>PVKU01000622.1:204392-436504 GCA_004027475.1 Anoura caudifer
GGAAAGAGGTATTCCAAGTCATGAAAATCAAAGACCTACATCCAAGATTGCTCTATCCAGCAAAGCTGTCATTTAGAATGGAAGGGAAGATAAAGTGCTTCTCAGATAAGGTCAAGTTAAAGGAGTTCATCATCACCAAGCCCTTATTATATGAAATGTTAAAGGGACTTATCTAAGAAAAAGAAGATAAAAAATAGGACAGTAAAAAGACAGCAAACTCACAGGTATTAACAACCACACCTAAAAGAAAAGCAAACTAAGCAAACAGCTAGAACAGGAACAGAAACACAGAAATGGAGATCACATGGAGGGTTAGCAACAGGGGAGTGGGAGGAGGAGAGAGGGGGACAAGGTACATAGAACAAGTAGCACAGATGGTGGGTAGAAAGTAGACAGGGGGAGGGGAAGAATAGTGTGGGAAATGTAGAAGCTAAAGAACTTATGACACATGGGCATGAACTAAAGGGGGGAATGTGGGTGGGAGGGGGTATGCACGGTGGAGGGGAATGAAGGGGGGGAAACGGGACAACTGTAATAGCATAATCAATAAAATATAATTTAAAAAAAGAAAACAAAAGTCTACTAAGTGATTTTTCTTCCCCACGGATTAGGTAAATCTCCCCTACAATCTTAATTACTGTTCTTCATATTCAAAGCTGAAGGGAGATAAGAATATCCCCACTACGTGTAACTCTTCTCACCACAGTGCCTACAGCTTAAGTGCCATCCTTGACCCCTGACCCAGTGCTGAGAAGCTTCTTCCAAAGAGCTGATGTCAAGAAGTCAGAGAAACTGCACTGCTATGAAGCACTGCTTTCCATCCCTGCAGATAAAATACCTGGACAAAATCAACTAGAAGAGCATGTCTCCCCCAACCAGCTTGCCATCCCTGAGCTTCTCCTTTCTAGAGCACAGGAATAAGATAACCAGCCTTCTATGTGGGAACATGCGTCTCAAGACAAACACAGCTCCTCCCCACTGAGGTGACTGAATGCTTGAAAGAGAAAGCGAGGCTGCGCTCCACTCTGGTTTTCACCTGCCGAGTGTATAGAAGGGCAGATGGCACAAAGGGGGGATGCCACTGCACACCTGGATTCACAAAAAGGGCCCAGGGTGAGTCATCAAAAGATGTCCCAGGAAGCTGATGAAAAACAATCATTTATGCACCCTGGAAAGAGAACTGCAAGCAAAATCAAGAACCGCAGAGCCCTCAGGCCACTTCATTTAGCATGAACTTCTCAGCTAGGAGGATGCTGCAGTCACCCCGGACTGCAGGCACACGGAGGGGTTCAAGTTCACTCACTACTTGGTGTTCAGTCAGCCAGGAACATGCCATCTAAGCATCAAAAGCTGTTTTAGAAACTTACAGAGAATTTAGACTCGAGTTCCTTCCAGAGGTATACAAAGACTGACTTTAAGAGCAAGAATTTTTTGCAGATAAAAACAAAATGAACAGTGTTAAGATTGTTCTTTTTAGTATATAGCTAAGGAATCCATTGGCTCTAAAACAGGTCACATTTCCATGGGTTGTATTGGGTTGGCCAAAAAGTTCATTTGTTTTTTTCCATAAGATGGCTCTAGTAGCACTTGATTGTCTTTACCACCATTCGAAACAATTTTGTTAGATTGTATTGTGACAGCTGTCATATCGGCGAGCATTTAAAAAAAGTATTGAAATTGGTGAATTTTTGTGTAGCCATTTTAATATTGAAGATGGAAGGAAATATGTAACATTTTCAGCATATCATGCTTTATTATTTCAAGAAAGGCAAAAACGTAACTGAAACACAAGAAAAGATTTGTGCAGTGTATGGAGAAGTTGCTGTGACTGATCAAACATGTCAAAAGTGGTTTGCAAAGTTTCCTGCTGGAGATTTCTCACTGGAAAATGCACCATGGTTGGATATCCCAGTTGAAGTTGATAGGGATCAAATCAAGACATTAATTGAGAACAATCAACGTTATACTATGCGGGAGTTAGCCAACGTACTCAAATGTCCACTGTCCCAGGGGCCCTGAGCTCCATATCATAGGACCTTTTTCTGCCTTTCCCACATACTCAGTGCTAACTAGGAGTCAGTCCGCAAACAGCATCACCGGGAGACTTCATGGAACTTGTGTCCTCGTTTCTCATGCCTCAATCTCCAGAGCTGGCTCAGATGCCTTAACCAACTTCTGTTCCTCCTCTTCCTAAAAAGAAAAGGAAGTTACATGCCAAAGTGCCCTGCACATTCCTGAAGTGAGTATGGAACAAGAGATTATTGGGAAGAGGACTCCAAGTTGCTTCGAGAACTGAGTCACAAATAATTACTTTCTCCTTCATTGGAAAGTTTAAACATGAGAGCTGACCGATGTCCTCTATTAGTGCTGAGAGACACTAACACCACAGTTCAATTTCCACACCCTCCACAGATGATGTTTGGCCTACAGCATAGAGATATTAGGTCTGGCTCCAATGCTATAGTTTGAAGGGAACTATATTAGTTTCAGAGGGGGATCATAACAAGATGGACTGTTGGAGGCAAGTCACAAGTCAGTGGCAACACAAGGGATCACCTAGCCTGTCGTAGGGTCCCAACTCCATTTTCATTGCTCATTCACCTCCCCAAAGACAACACAAGCTTGGCACAGCTTTGCCCAGAACTGTTCAGAGACAAATGCGAAATCTCCCATTACTGGAGGCAATGCTCTCAAACACTCTTGGCGTCAGCAAACAAGGCTATTGGATCCTCTCTAGGCTTCAGTGACAGGCAGGGTTCTTGTCCAGGGCACATCCCAGCAACTGGGACCGCTAACACTGAGGCTGACACTCATGCCTGCCAAGTTCCAGCCCACGGAAGAAAAAAGAGCAGGCTGATGCAATTAGCCAGGTGAATGGGAACTTGTGAAAGCATTCAGATAACATAGTACTTGAATTTATTCAGTTCCCATTACTGGAGGGTCATTGTGCTTCTGCCCCCTGCTGATTCTGGAGGCTGCACAGCATTTTTCCTTGCAAATTCCAGGGCTCTGTGGCTACATGAGCACACATTGTACATCAAGCCAAGGGTAATTTGACTTTAGGCATCAAGGGGCACACACTGTGGAGTGACTTTGCCCCAGAATCTGAAACTCAGTGATGAATTCTAAAAAAATGCAAGTATTGAATTAATAAAAAAAATAAACTAAGATTCCTCATTCAAATCAATCTCCCTTACACCTCTTAAGGACTGATTACACATTAGCCTTGCTAATGGTTTTATTTCCATTATTGAGTTGTGAGCATCTCAAGAGTCCACATGGAATCTTGTCCTTATATACCTTTCCATGCCTAGCATAGTGTGGAACACAAAATAGAAACTCAGTTAAGGTTCAATTATTTATTGCTTCTTGCTTTTGAAATATTTTTCCCTGTAGGGGAACAAATCCACTCTACCTGCCTCATTTAATCAACAGGACACCTCCTTCCTCACCCCGGCCCGCACCCCCTCACCAAAGTCACATTGGCCACAGTGCCTTCACAATGAATGTCCACTCTGAGTTCAGTGGGTCACACAAGAAAGCAAAGTTGCAAATGGAGCTTCAAGGTTGGTAAATTCCTGTCCTGTGCTTTTAAATATGAGCATATCTGTATGTTGCCTGGACTGCAGCAACAAATTGCCACAAATTTAGTGGTTTAAAACAGTAATTTATTCTTTCACAGTTTTGAGGGTACAGAAGTTCAAAATCAAGGTGTCAGAGGGGTTGATGACTTCTGTAGGCTCTGAGCCACAATCTGTCCCTTGCCTATCTCCTCCTAGTTTCTGGTGCCTCCTAGTGTCTTGGCTTGTAGCTACATAGCTCCAGTCTTGGCATCTGTCTTCTCATGCTCTTCCCTGTCTCTCTGTGTCAAATCTCCATCTCCTTTCTAAGGACTCTAGTATCAGACCTATGGCCCACCCCAAACCCAAGATAAGCTCATCCTGAGATCCTTAACTTAATTATATCTGCAAAGACCCTATTTTCAAATCAGGTCACATTCACAGGTACTGGAGCTAAGACTTAGATATAGCTAGTTTGGGGAATACCATTCAATCTTCTACATTATCCAAAAGTAGAACACATCATTTTCACCACAAAGCCCTGTCCTTTTCCCAAAGCTCTTCTTCCTATTAATAGACTCATTTTCCAGGCTGAACTCTTCAGGTTGTCTTCAAGGGCTCTCACCCCCTTGCTCCCCAATTCCTATGAGCTCCATAACCCACAGTAATGAAGTTGGGTCAATCCTACTCAAGTGAGGTGCTCCTCTGGTTCACACCTGCTGCCTGACCACCCTGGCCCCAGCCCAGATCACCATCTTGGACTAGGTCATGACTTCATCTCACCTGTCCTCCCAGCTTCCTTTTCTGACCATGCCCCCTGTTGCTGTCTCAAACAGAACCTGACGATGCCACAACCATGGCCACAAACTTTCCATGGCCTCTAAGCAAATGAAGCCCAATCTCTTTATGGTCTAGCATCTGGCTCTGCTAGAATGAGTCCCAACCTCCTTCCCAGACTTATTCTCCACTGCTCTCCTCCATTTGGTCCAGGCTTTGGTCAAAGTAGATCACTGACTATTCTTAAATACTTCCTCAAAGACCTCCAAGACTTTGAGGTCTCTCTGCCTAGGATTCATTGATTAATTCAACAAGCTTTTACCTTGACTATGTCTCCTTGTCAATATCTCACACAGAATAGTTCAACTCAAAAGACAACTCACCCATAAGTCTTCATCCAGTTTCACCAACCACATCACAATCCTCACTCTTTTAAAATTCAACAGCCTGACAGATAAGGCATTCTTTTATTTTTTAATTTTTCTATTGATTGATTTTAAGAGAGATGAAGGGAGGGGCGTGAGAGAGAAACATTGATTTTTATTGCTCCACTTATTCATGCATTCATTGGTTGATTCCTGTATGTGCCCTGGATGGGGATCAAACCCACAACCTTGACCTACTGGGACAATACTCTAACCAACTGAGCTACCTGACCAGGGCCAGATAAGGTATTCTTGTTCTCTCCTCCCCTAAGAGACTTGAGTACTTATCATCAACCTCGTGACAGACCCTGGATGGAATTCTGCTTTACTCATGTACATCTCCCTATAATCTAGCACAGTGCCTAGCATATAGCATGTACTTAGAAATATCTGGTCAGTAAACTATACAATCTATCAAATAGGTGAATAATACAGTCCTTGCCTGCACACAGCTTACATTTGGGGATGAGGAGGATGAAATAAGCACAAAAGTGAATAAGAACGACTCAAATCATAATATTGTAAGCATCATAAGAGAAGAATAAGTGCAATTCTATGGAAATCACAGAAGAGGAAGCTTTTGAAAGGGGTGCAAGTTTCCTAGAGAAGGTAAAACTTAAGATAGATCTTGAGGGATAATAATATTTTGATGAGCAAAAGGTGGGGGATCAGGGAAGAGAATAAAATATAGATGAAACAGCATCTGCAAAAGACACAGCCAAGTGAAAGCAAGTGGCGTTTCCCAGGCTCCACGAGGAGCACAGTTTCCTGGCCACTGACTGAGAAGATGGGGAGCAAAGGGAGGCCAGGCTGGGGAGGTAGGGCAGCATCTCATGTGCTGTGCCAGGAAGTGTGAAACTGACTCTGCAGCAGATGGGAGCCAGTGATACCAACAGTGGACTTTCAAGCAGGTGTAATGGTCCCATCTGCACTTTCAGAAGATCAGCTCCATGGACCACAGAACTCAAACCTGGGTATGCATGAGAATCCTCTGGGCAGAGTCAAACTTGTGCCGTGCGGAGAGAAAAGCACAAATTATTATGTAATGATTCTCCATTTGCAATAAAATCATGTTGATGTTTTGCTTTTTGGCTTTAGAATGTTTAAGAGAAATAAACAGTACTTCTCCTTGACCTCCCCTTTCTTCCCTCCCCCAGAAATAAACACATCCTTTTGGTGGGTGTCACTCACCCATGTTTATACAGAGAAGGAAATTTATAGGCATATGTATGCATCCACAACAACTAAATAGCATTACTGTTTTATGTTAAAATTATATAAATGATACACTTAGTAAATATTGTTCTAAATTTGCTTTACTCACTGTGAAGCAACTTTAAAAGATCAGATTTCTGCATCCTACCCAGACCTAATCAATCATAACCACTCAGCAGAGGTATTTAGAAACAGGCATTTCAAAAATCCCATTTCATTTTGATGTTACTAGGTCTACATTTGGGAGTCACTGGTGTGGAAGATAAACTGGGGAGAAGATAAAGCAGAGGTAGGAAGAGCAGTAGGAACGTTTTACAATCATTCAAGCAAGAGGTGATGAGGTCGTAAGCGAGGGTAGCAGTGATGGAAATTAAGATGGGAGGCAGATTCTGAGGCCCTGTAAGGATAAAATCAACAGGCCTTTGTAACTAATTAGAATCTGGGGTGAGAAAAAGTGATAGCTAAGAAATGGCCCCGAGGATGTTAACTTGAGTGAGCAGGGGGACAGTGATACCATTAACAAAAATGGAAAACACAGGAGGGAGAACAGGCTATGAAAGAGAAAGCTGATTTGGTGTTAGACATGTTCTTGTCAGGGTTCAGCAGGACTCCTGTGTAAGTATCCCCAGCCAGCATTTGTACATGCTGGACTGGACCAAGGGAGAAGGTCAGGATCCACGATACAGATCCAGCATTCCCTGCTGAAAGGGAACAGCTGTGCACATGGAAACAGGTATGTTTGTTTCAGAAGAGATACAAGAGGCCCCAGGGCAGGTCTCTGGGCAGGGGGGTGAGGGGGGGACACATATGCAGGGGTGGGCAGATGAGCAGATGAAGAGGAGCAAGCTCTAGAAGCCACCTGCAGGATCAGGGTCAAGATTCCACACTGAGTGACCAGAGTATGACACAGGTGAGGACTGGAAGACAACATGGAGAATGAGTGACCTTTGGGAGAATATCAGCCACCATGGAGGGAGAAGTCTGAGAGTGACATCAGTTAAAAATACCAGAAGCAGCAACGTTGAGGTATACTGTTGAAAAGTGAGGGCCAAAAGAATGGTTACAAAATAGCCACAGGGATGTAAAGGACGGCATTGAGAATATGGTCAGTAATGTGATGACTATGTACGGTGTCTAACCACTCTGCTGTACACCTGCAACTAATATAGTGTTGAATGTCAGCTGTAATTGAAAAAAAATTAAAAGAATGGTTGAAAGATAATTATTTTAGGATTTAGAACAGGAGAGTTGAATGTATAAAATATGAGAAAGGAACCAGTGGTAGAAAAACTGTGAAGAGATGAGAAAATAAAAATAGATGAATTAAGGTCCTGAAGAAATAAGAGGGAATTGGATCAGGACACAGAGAGACTTCTGTTGAAAATGGCAGACCAACGACACATTTCTGCCTCTCCCTTCCCGAATCCCTACTAAAAGGACTGCTAAGCCTATTAAATAGTTCTAGGGCTATTAAATACTAAAACTATTAAACCTTTCTTTACTAAGATAAAAAAGGACTAGAAGGAGAAAACTACAGAGGAGACATTTGGGAAAACATAAAGCAGAAAGACAAATAAATGGTAACTTAGTTTATGATATTCTTGCCTTACCAATGGCTTGCAAAGTAGGATGCCAATAAGAAGTGAACTAACTTGTTCTGTAGATTCTCAGGGCTGACACCTGAAGGTACCAGGATGCAAGAGGGGAAGGGTGGATCTTGAAAGCAGAGAGATTACTTAAAAGCAGACAGAGCAATTCACACCCAGAGCCTCTCCTCAACCCTGTGTAATACGGCATCTAACTCCACAGAACTAGGGCTTTGTCCTCTGGAAAAAATTAACCAGACGATTCTCTGGATTCAAAGGCATCGGGCAGAGTGCAGCAGTGCAATGAGCGTGAGACCGAACACTGGTGGACGAGCAACGATCCACACACTGAACTGCCCGTCCCGTGAACAGCAGCCTCCAGCTGCAGAACCACGTCACTTCTCCCCTGGCCGCGCTGTCCGTCACACCTGCCTCACCCCTCCCTCCCCCAGGAGACTGGACAATCCTCTAGAAAAACTAAGTGTCCCAGAGATATTGCCATATATACTGACCATCTATCACCTACAGGAAAGCCCCACCTATTCACACCGAACTTTCAGCTGAGGACGGCCAAGGATCAGATTTGAGGAGAGCCTCCCACACGGGAGAGTGGAGTAAACCAAACAGATGAATCCAAGGAACTCAGAGACAGTAAGGAAGCTGAAGGTTTCACGGCAATCTAGAGGCTCCCCATGATGGCCCAGAAAGACATTTTATTTGCCCAGCACAGTTATTTTAAAAATAAAACAAATTCACATAATAATCTATGTTTTTAACTTGTCCTGAAAAATCAAAAGATCCGGCAATTCCATATTCATATGGTAACCACATCTCTGGAGTCAGGAGCAAAAGCAAGAACAACGGGCCAAGCGTGTGAGCCCGGACAGTCTTCTGAGGAGAGGGGTCACAGCTATCACTGGAAGCACAAATGGTCAATGACCCAAAAAGGGGTTAAGGGCCTTGAAACAGCCTGTGTCTCTTCCTTTCCCAACAGTTTATCACCCTCTAAGTGGTTTGCCCTCTGCTCCTCCCACATCTGCAGTTTGGCCAAGAGCTGCATTTCACTCCTTTAATCTCTGTCAGTCACTTCCTCAGGCCCTTAATCACCTTTATGACTCTTTTCCAAATTCTGCCAGTTTGTCCAAATCCAATGTGAATTTCTCTGGGACGCTGTAACACACTTTAGAATTACTAAGCAAGAGTGCACTTAAAAGCTTTTAGAAGGAACACTCAAGACTTGACATGTTAAATCAACTTCTCTCGGGCAGCTGCCCAGTTCAGGAAGAAGACACGCAGAGCACTCCAGGGAACTCGAGGAAGGGGAGTCTTGCTATGGATATTCCCTATTGTTTCTTGTGCATTGAAACTATATAGCTCCGTGGGTCAAGAGAGGTCTGCTCTTGCAGCCATCTGAAATATCCTGGAGAAACAAGGAAGAATCAAAAGTACCCACAGCTCAGAACACATGACTACTACCATCTGGGACTTGATTAGAAAAAAAATTAAAATACACCCCCCACACACACACACACTGGTTCTATGCATAAATTTGTCATCAGCCAAGCCTGCTCTGCCCAACCCCACGGCTTCTGCAAGTCACACGAAAACATCAGACAATTTGCTCTGCCTGGAGGTAATCACAATACATGAATAAATTCTAGCCAAATCAGAATAAATTTAAATTCTTCTCAAAGCTCTTCAAGAGATAGAAAAGGATGCCCTTCAGACATACTTCTCCTGGGCTAAGAAGCTGGATTATTCTGTTTATCACAAGCCAAAGGTAACTCGGTAGGTGGACTGATAAAGGTTGCTTCTCAAACTGCTTCACTGCAAGGTTTCTCCTTTGGAAGGTGTTTTGTTTTGAATGTGCAGAGGTTTGAGCCACACAACTCTCCCCAAGCTCCCAGATGCAGAGAAGGAGGGCTGGAGCCTTGGGCTCAAAGAGAATTTCAGTCAGTGTGCTGGGGAAACACTTGGAACCTGGGAGGAGCATCCTCCTGGGGAGAGTGCTGGCCCAGGACTGTGGGGAGAAGCCCTTCATCTGACCATCTTCCAGCATCGCCCTCTGTGGGATGGGACCTCAGCAGGAAGCCTATATTCCAGATGCAGTTCTAGAACTTTCCATGTGGACAGCTTGAGTTTCTTGCTCTACCTGAGAATGTTGCTAGGAAATCTTAAGAGATAATAGTTTAGAGAAAGCTCTGCAGCGTTTGAAAAATGTTCCTAGCGCCAGCAGATGAGCATGAGGGTCTCCCACAACTACCAGTCAAAAAGTCTCTAATGCCTATTTTTGTTACTTCAGGGATTTTTCTGGAGTTGCTTTTCCTTCACTTACCCGTGGGGTTGTTAACATTTGGGGCTTCACAGGAATGGCCCCAACAGCCATAGCTCTGGCCTGACAGTCCGAAGCTGAGAGGGTCTTCAACATCTGGGGTCCCCTTGTCTGGTCCTTCCAAGTAATACTTCCCTACTTAAATTCCTCCAAAACTTTTCCATTGCACCTCAGAGAAAAAGAAAACTCCTTGAACTCGGCCTGGACTGTTACAGCACATGGCTCCATGTCCCTAGTGCTCTATCAGCTCAGGTCACACTGGCCTTCTTTCTGACATTTGCATCTGTGATGCGCACCACAGAGCCTGTGGCTGCGCTGGCCCCAGCCTAGGAAGGTCTCCCCTTGCTCCCTCTTGTGCTTAACTCTTATCTATCCTTTCTATTTCCATTCACGGAGCCACTGTGCCTGGAAAGCCTTCTGCAACCTGTCTTGCTCATTTAACTGCATCTAATAAAGGCTCTCGGGCCAGTCTGCATTCCCTTCTCCTAGTGCTGAACATGTTGCAACTGTACGTTCGCTGTTATTGTTACGTGACTAGCATCTGTCTCCCACACTGGATTTTAAGCTCTGTGAGAGAAGAGACCATGTCTGTGTTTGCTCACCTGTTGTACCAACTCTGGTGCAGACTAGAGGCTTAATAAATGGCAGATGGACCCAAAGATGAAGGATGAACAAAGAACTTCAGTAGGACTGTCTTCTTCCCCACCCTATTCTCCCACGTTTTCGCCTTTGCTCTTGTTTTCCTCTGCTGAGAAAGTCCTCCGAAGCATGGGCCCTAGTTTCCTGAACAGTACTGAGGGGTGGAGGTGCCAACTAGGAGTGCGGTAGAGTTGGTGCCTCCTGGGATACAGCTTCACCGCGGTGAAAAGGAGATGGGAGTAAGGACAGCAGATAAATCCACCCTCCTCTCTCTCTCCAAGGAACTGTTTCAGGGGGTGGCCCCCAGCACTCCTGGGAAAGTGCTGAGCCAAGGCAAGAAGCTGCTGAGAGACAGGCGTGGTTCTTCACAGCTTGGGAACTGGGAACGGTGTCAGCCAGCTCAGTAAAGTGGTGGGTGGATCTTCCCTCTTCCCACTTCTCTTCTCTCTCACCTTCACCATCCTAGGCCTGCCTCTCCCAAATCAGTTGTCAACACCTTAATCCTTCTCTCACACCCTGAAGTCTTGAGCATCCAGGGTGATATCCTACGATGACCCCTAAAGAAAGAAACTGCACCCACAGCCCAAGCGCAGAGAACTTTGAGCAAAGCTTCTCACTAAATGTGGAAGCAGTGAGCGAAGCTATTGTGATCTTGGCCTGGACTTAAGAAGGGAATTCACAATCCCTCCCCTGAATTCTGAGTTGGTCGAGCCCCAGCATCAGTGGCACTGATTTTAGTTTTGAGATACCCACTTTAAAACCATATTTCTCAATGTTTTTGGATTATGGGCCTCTTAGAGAGCCTGATGAAAGCCCAGAACCCTCCTCCCAGACAGACACACCAACGCATCTGTTTGCCCTCACTTGAGGGGTCCTCAGAAGCCTGGAGCCCACCCACTGATTTCATGTCAGGAGACACTGCTTCAGAGAAACAGGCACTTGGAGGAACACACCGAATGGACAGGAACAAGTTGAGCAGCAGGAGCCATGTTCCTAAGGAGCAGGTGATGGGACAACTAACTTAAAGGGGGGAAAATGAAGGCTGGTGTAATTGGAGGCATATCAAGTAGAAGAGGAATTAGATGTTTGTTCCTGTATTGTGTCCTCTCTCAGGGGTGACGTCTCTGATTTCCCGGGGCAGACCGAGCTGCCCCTCCTCTGTGTTCCTGTAGCACCATGAGTATGCGGCAATTCCAACCCATAAGCCACTAGGCCTTCAATCTAAAGGGCCAGACAGGGGCTCCACTACCATTTGCAAAGTCAAAAAAGAGGGGGGAATGCTGAGAGACCCCACCCATCCCTCCTTGCTTTGCAAAAATTATTCTCAGCTCATGGGCCACATAAAAACTGGTGCTGGGCTGGCTTTGGACCGGAGGCCATAGTTTGCCGTCCCCTGCAGGGGACTGCAACCCCTGGTCAGTCCATCTCCGCCCTCCCAGACTACGAGCTCAAGTCATACCTGATTTCACTCTGGGGTCCCAGTTGTAACACAGTGCTGGGAACACAGTCAACGCTTAATACATGCAGGAATGAATCCTGCTCACCTTCCAGGCCTGGGCTTGGATGACACCTCCACAAAGACCTCCTTCTGCCCCAGTCTGAGCTGATTTTGCCATGCCCTGCAGTGCCTGCTTACTGCTCTTTGGCTCCTAGGGATGCCATGTCCTGGGGTTGTCCCCCAGCTCAAGTGATTTAACACAAGCAGCTTACACAGAAAACCAGAGAATTCATCCTTGCCAATTTTCAGGTTGGTTTTCTTCCTTATGTGAAATAACCATTCCCTATGGATTTCCATAAGCTAGCCTTTTAAAAGTCCTATCAAAATTGGGGATAGCTCCAAGGAACTGGTTCAATACTCTTGTACAGCTGTTCACACCTTAGTGTTTTAAGAAGCTGTAACTGCAGTTGAGAAAACAAACTCTGTGGGTGTTATTTACTGCATCTTGTGTTATTCCTTCTTTAGGCTCCTCCAAACACACACAAATGGGTGGAGAGACCTGGGTTTACAAACTACCAGGACGGAAACAACTGCCTGTCATCCACAGTGGATTGTCCTTGACATTCTTCTGAGCAGAGGATGGGGTGATATGAGAAGACATCATTTTGCAACTTCAGAAGTCAGATCTCTAAGATCATCGAATGGCACAGCCACAACTTGGAGGTGTGGACGTGGTTTCCTTCGTGTCCTAGCACAGGAAACCCAGAGAACCACCGTTTCCTGTGAATGTCCTTGCAGGATCAAAAGGTCCTTGGCATTTATGTTCCTCAAAACAAGCTGGAGTCAAAATGCACAAGCCACCTTGGTCGGTGTGGCCCAGTGGGTTGCAGCATCATCTCGTACAACATCTCATCCCAAAAGGCTGGGGTTCAACTCCCTGTCAGGGCACACACCTAGGCTGCAAGTTTGATCCCCTCCCGGGGATGCATGTGGGAAGCCCAGTAAATGTTTCTCTCTCATATCACTGTGTCTCTCTCTTTCTTCCTCTCTCTCTAAAATTAATAAACATCATTTTAATTTTTTTAAATTTACATACCAATAATGAAGAAGTTTGGTAGAAAAACAATGGGAATTAAAATGTGTAAATCTACTTGTCTCATATGGGGAAAAGCTAACAATTATACCTTGCTGGGAAATAAGTTTAAAATAATTATTTAAAAAAGGCAGCCTATAAATGTAATGTTGTGTCCTATGGGATCCTATGACAAATAAAGAACAATAGGTAAGAACTAAGGGAATCTGAATAAATATGGACTTTGGCTTATGCTAATGTATCATTGGCTCATTAATTGTGACAAATGGTCCACACTGATATGAAATGTCAACAGTGACACTGGCCATGGGGTATATGGGAACCCTCTGTACTACCTTGTCAGCTTTTTAAAAAATCTAGAACTAAAGTAAAAAGTTTATTAATTTTTTTTAAAAAGTTGTAGTCCCTAAAGAATTTTATTAAGAAATGTCACTTATAATCAGGTAGGGAAGGGAAAGATAAATATTTTAAAATTTTAGTCAGTCCAAGAGAATGCAGTAAATAAGAAAAGTCCTTTGAGGGTAGGGATAGGAAATCATATACACAGCAAACAAAAACATTGCAAAATTAAAGATACAGTATCTCTTGAGTCTCTAATTAAATACTGGGCTGCCTCCTTTCAACTCCCTTCTCTTAACTTTTTTCACTCCTATCCCAGGCAGCTTATCAGTGATCGGTGAGTCAATCAACCAGTTTCAGAAATATTAACTGAGCCCAAGTATAAGGCCCTCATTGGTGCTCTGGGACCACACTTCCAAAAAGAGCAGGATCTTCCTCAGCTGTGCCTCTCCAGATCTCACACAAGACCTGCGGACCGTAGGTGCTTAACACACATGTGTAGAGTCTGGGCAATGCCCTGGCTGTGAACTCACCTGGGGAGCTCTCACCGAAGTCCAATCTCAGAGCCACTGCCACAGAGACTCTAATTTAATTGGTCTTGGGTGGAAGCCAAAACACCAGCATCTTTTTTTAAAAGCTCCCCAGGAGGTTCTAACGGGCAGCAGGGCTGCCTGTAGAGGGCGAGTCTATAAGGTGAACTAGAGCAGACCAGGCCTGAATGCTAGGAAGCCAATTCACTGTAACAGAACAGGTGTGAGAATTTCAAACCATTACCATTTCCTCTCCCTCCAGCAGCTGAAATGTGCAGCGTAGTCTGTTTTGAAGAGTAGAGAATGTAAGGAGGGAAGAGTGGAGTCATGTAACCACCATGGTCTATTAGACAATTGCTAAAAAAAAAATGTTCATTACGAATTCAGACATTTTTAGTCCTCAAAGAGGAAAGATGTATTCCGGGGAGAACTTAAAAAAAAAAAATGTCAACCTTCTCTCAACAATTTATAGAACAACTGGACAGAATGTCAGCAAGAATATATAAGAATATAAAAGAATAATACCATTAACCAGCAGAATCTAATAGACATTTATAGAACACCCCAAAATAGCAGAATACACATTCTTTTCCATTGCTCATAGAGCGCAGACCATGAGAGACCATATCGTGGGCTATAAAACAACCTCCACAAATTTACAAGAATTTATATCAACCAAAGTATATTCTCCAACCACAATGAATCAAACTAGAAATCACTATCAGAAAGATAAAAGGAAATTCTGCAAACCCTTGGAAATGAAACAATACACTTCTAAATAATCTATGGGTCAAAGACAAAGTCTTAAAGGAAATTTAAAACTCTATTTAACTGAATGAAAATGAAAATACAATACATCAAAATATGTATCGCAGAACACAGATAAAGTAGTGCTGAGTGAAATTTATAGCACTAAATGCAGACATTAGAAAGGAAGAAATGTCTCAAATGAATAACCTAAGCTCCCACCTCAAGATTTTAGAAAAAAGAAGAGTAATATCGATCCAAAGCAAGCAGAAGGAAGGGAAGAATAAAGCTAAGGGCAGAAACTACACAGAGACCTGTCAGAGAACACTGTGTGACCAGAGGCAGGGATTGGAGTGATACAGCTACAGACCAAGGACACCAAAGATTGCCAGCAAACCACCAGAAGCTAAGATGCAAGAAGGGATTCCCTGCAGGCTTCAGAGGGAGCACAGCCCTGCCAGAACTGTGAGACAATAAGTTATTATTGTTGTGAGCCACCCACTTGATGGTACGTTGTTACAGCAGCCCTAGAAAGCAAAAGCAGCTTCCAGTTAGGTGTGGGGGGAGGAGTGGGGGGAGGGCTGCTGGGGGCAGCAGGGGGAGAGTAAGAAAAAATCTGATTAATCCAATGGAGGGCAGAAATTATTTTTCTAAATAGCAAAAGAAAAAGGTTTTATATAACAAATACAAAACAACATAGCAGAAATACATTCAAATATATCAATAACTCAAAACTACAGATATATAAAACCCTACTCCCAGTGACTAGAACTCACATCTTTTTAAGCTCAAGAAACATTTATAAATTGATCAATGCCCCAGGTGTCCAAGAAATCTCAACAAATTTCAAAGAATCACAGTCATATAGACAACACTCCCCGATAAAAATAAGACATTGTTTCTGTCTGACGTCACCCTCACTCCAGGAGAAATGCGCGCTAGCCACACTGACACTGCATTTCACACACACACACTGCAAACACAAGACGGCAGGCACGGATGTGCAGTGTCAGGGCAAAAGATAGTGTTGGCCAGGGCAGGGGTGTGAACTGATAAAATATGGAAATTTCCATCGAAACTTAAAATGCATATTCCCCTTTGACCACCAATCCACTGCTAGGAACTTTCCCTGTAGATACACTTATGAATGTGTAAAGAGAAACGTGTGCGAGGATTTTCACACGGTAATGATTGTTATAGCAAAAGATACAAAAACCCTGCTGTCCATCACGGTGAAAATGACCGAACTGTCTCCCCAGGTAACTGGATGTGAATGACAAGGAGGCAACCCCACGTTCACTGACATGGAAGAGCTCCGAGGTCCGCAGGGTGTGCAGCAGTGCGTGCGTGTGCGGTCACACTCATTCGCTGTCTGGAGGAGAGGTCTTTGCATTCTACAAACATTCCAGGAACCTGCTACAGTTATTTACTTATAAGAAGTGCTGAGACAGGGAAGACTTACTTTCACTAAATATCTTTTTGTGATATATCTGCATTTTTACCCTGTGTGTGTATTACTACTGCTCAAGTCATAGGGAAAAACCTCTAAATGCTTTATTTTATTCATTTAAAATACAGCATCAAAAATAAAATGACGCCTCTAATAAGCTGCAGAAATTCCAAATTCCTTTATACATCCCCTTTAAATTCCTTCACTGACGAACTGTCAGGGCGAACATGCCGGTGCAGTCAAGCCAGCAAACACGTCCAACAAGGTTTTCGAGAGCTGCGCTATCCAACCGGTACCTGTACAGGTTCTCAGTCAAAACCTGCAGAGCCGAAACACTGCCAACAAGCGGGAGACTGCTTCCTTTTACCGCACACCAGCTTGACGAATCCTGGCTAACTCTCGGGCCTCTCTCCCTCCCTGGTCCCAAAGGGACACCCCAAGCTCATTTTGGCCCAGCCTCAGGAACGTGGCACGTGCTGCACTTGTTTCCTAGAATGCTCCTGCCCCCCGCCCCCCACCGTCCCAGCATCCTTCCTATACGCCCCCACCAGGGGCCGCATGGCTTACTCCCTGGATTCACACAGATCTCTGCCCACGTCACTTGTTCAGAAGCCCTCACCTCACTAGCTAATCTAAAACAGTACTAGTCTCCCAGTCCCTCTCTACCTCCTCACACTGGTTTACTTTATTTTCTTTTTCATCACTTTTTACTGCCTGGCATGATCTATCTTGCTTAATTGTTTGCTCCCCACATTCGAAGGTAAGCCCCGTAAGGGCAGGGTTTACTGCTATCCATTAGTACCTAGTAGTGCACAGTAGGTGCTGAATAAATGTTTGTCACATAAATTGAATAAAATTTGCACTTGGAAAAATCAATAGCACAGCGTTCCTTTATGTTCTGGTCAAACCCCATCTAACGTTGAAGTCATTTTACGACTCGGAGACAAGAAGTCGCCCTCCCACACGTGCAGCTACGTGACTGGGACGGTTCTGCAGAAACCAGCCCAGCGCCTGTCCCGCCCATCGGGCTTCTGCCCAGCAAGCCTCTGCCACGTTTACCTGGTTCAAGGAGCCTGAAAAACGTTATCTTATTAAACTGCAGGTTTTTTCTCTCCCTTTATGCCTAACCAGTGATCAAAGGCAGGGCAAATGAAGAAAAGTTCTCCCTGGAGAAAGAGCAGACTTAAAAATGGAGGAAGAACTGGTACCACGGTGCTGGCTTTGGTGAAAGTTGCCAAGCTAACATGCTACGGGCTCAGGCCAGCACTTACCGTCTTGGTCGTCCAATCACAGGAGTTAGGGCAGTATGAGAAATAAAAACCCAACGTATTCTAAAAGCAAGGATAAGTTTAAAGAAGTTACTTGATCTAAGCCAGCGATTTTCAACTGGTGTGCCGCAAGGATGTTTAAAACATGCAATACCTGACTATTTAGTCAGGGGCACCAACCTCTTCTCCCGTGGATTGTCAAATTGAAAAAAATGACAACAGCTGACACAACAATAGCTGTCCACTGTGAGTGCCCTGCCTCGAACCACAAATACACAGGTCACATCACAGAGCTGCATCTCACTGGTCACATCTCATGATAAGGTTGTGTCTGACTGGTTATGTCTTAGTACCAGAAATCCTTTTACACAAGCATCGGCACCTGATTTCTTAAAAAGTCACTTTGGAGCACAAAGAGTTGGTATTATTACTATTTTTTGGTAAATCAATCAAAATTATACCTATTTTTTTGTCAGATCGAATTTGTTTGTTTGTTTGTTTTGGTGTGCTGCAGAATTTTAGGAACTAGTTTCTGTGTGCCACGAGATGAGAAATGTTGACAATCACTGATCCAAGCGTACAGAGGGCGCTGGCTTCTCCGGGCCCAGCAGGTACAAGCCGGGTCTGACTAAGACCTGAGGGGCAAGGATTCACTGCCACCCCTGCAGGGACAAACCCACGCCCCATCAAAGGCAGCTCTCCGTTAGACTTCTCCCACTCACTGCCTCCAGGCCTCACTGACCAGAGAAATGGTGCTCTCCTAGATCAGAGAATCAATCACAGGGACAGAGAGAAGTCTCTCCACCCAGGCACTCCACTTTGGTGATTTAAGGGAGCCCCACACCCTGTTAAACCTTGAGTCACAGGCTCACTTATCACCCTGGCCTTCCCAGCTGACCCAAAGAGAAGGTGGTGTGAGCTCCATGGCACCAAGCCAAAGGCTCCCCTGTCTTCCCACCAAACACAAAACCACCTGCCCAGTTCCCGCCACAGCCGCAGGGCTCCCTGGGGGCTGGCTACACATGTTCGTGAATCAGCACACAGCCTGGTCTCAGCCCAATGAACTGCTTCTGGAATCCAAGTCCAGTAACGAAAATAGCTGCCTACTAGTAAGACAACTATGTGTATTTGCACACACACTGTGTACACACATATACACATACATACATATATGTGTGCACATAGATACACATATATACCCACTCCACTCCCCACCCATGGGTTTTTCCAGTCTCTAGTCAGGGAGTTCATCATGTAGTCTAACCTAACTCCTCCTTGACTCAAGATGACTTATATTTCTCCTGTTTTCACTGGGAAAAGAAGAGTTCATAAATACTGTCCATCTTATATATCTTCAAATACTTAAGGGCCCCTCTCTGACCTTCTCTACTATAGAATAAGTAAGCCCTCTTCTGTAAGTCCATGGCAGCCATCCAATATATTTCATTGTCCCCTTAATCTTGAAATACTGTTAAATTTGAATCAGCGATAAAAATAGTTACATTGCTCAAAGTTCTGCTCTGCTAATATTTAAACCTGCCCAATTACTACACCTCTTTGCTTGTTATATTTTAAACAGCACAGAATGAAAAAACAATTGCTTTTTTAAGCATCTGTTGCCACTGACCCTGGGTTACCTTGGAAGAGCATGCTTACAGCATTTACCTAAGATTATTAAGTGCTCCAATGACATTATTACAAGAGGGGGCAGGAACAGTGTCAGCCTAATGAGGCGGCAGATTATATCTGATGGTCTCCACCTGAAAATCGGGGCAGGCTAGGCTGTGTGCCAATCAAGTCACCAAAGGCCCTTCACCCTGGGACAACAGCAGCCTTTGTCTACACCTGAGAGGAAAATGAGCTGCGTCCTTTCTAGTGCTAATAAGTTTAGTGGAGACGGGTTATGTTCCATGGGAAAGGCTGGGCTCTCCCCTTCTAGGGCAAGCATCCAAAGCAAGGGGCCAGAACCGTTCCTTCCTGAGCTGGAGCTCATACCACTCTGGGGAATGCCCACACTGTGTCCCTCAGCTCGGAATCGCCAGCATGTTTCATAGTGCTTGATACGGAATAGGGGCTCCATTCTGTATCAGTGTGTTTGCTGAATACATGAATGAATGAGTTAATAAAGATTTGCATTTGCTTATAAACTGCCAAGGAGAGAAGTATACTGGTTTACACAGTTCTCATGCGTGAGTAAGAGAAGAGAACACTGCTCCAGAAGATACAGAACTGCTGCTAACATTGTTTTGGAGAATGCTGAGCACATGCTTGTGTGAGTTTTTAAAATCTTCTGCTGAAAACCCACGCAAAAGGCCAGCAAAATTCAGTGATCTTTATGGTATTTGAGGTGAAAAGATCTGTTGTTGGCATGTGGATTTTCCCACCCACACCTGCTTATAGGGCGAAGATCAAGATTAGTAGTTTCTTCTGTGCATCCGTAACAGCCAACATGGACGCACCATGGAGTCTGTTATGTTCGCACTGGCTGCTGAGCCTGGAGCAAGAGACCAGACGCTCCCCTGGCAGATCATTCCCGCAGTGGTTAGCCATGGTTTGGATGTGCAGCCATGGTGTCACAGCAAGCGGTCAGGTCCCACTTGCTAATGATGTACAACTAATTCAAGACTTAGTTTTTTCTTCCCTGGGTACATAGTTAACAACAACAGGAGAGACTTCATATATTCAAACAGGGGTGCAGAGAATAGCAAAGAGAACATAACGTGGGTTTTTTGTTTTGTTTTGTTTTGTTTTTTTCAAAAATCAATTGAATATCACATACTCTCTCAACCTGGAGGGAAGAAGCCACACTATAATGTCCTTGCTTCTAAACAGGATAATAGAAACTAGAGAAAGCAATAAGCCTTCTAAATTTTGGAACTTAATGGTATTTTAAAGAATGAAAACCTTGAAAACTCCGAAGTCAGACAGGCTGCAATGAAGCAGATCATCTTACTTGCTCTTAGAGGTCGGTCACTGACAGATGTGCCAAAGCACCTGCAGAAAGTTGTATGAAAGTCTAAGCTACATTGTTCCTTATTCCCAGCAACTCCACTTCCAGGAATCTATCATGAGGACCTATTTGTAGAATATGTAAGTATGTTTATGAAAGAAAAATGAAAACCTAAATGTCGATAAACAGAAATTTGATTAAATTAAGCATGGCATGTTTCAAGATTGTAATGATTATTTTGCTCTTGCATACACAAATAGTTTTTGAGCATCTGCTATGCTGAACTTGGTTCCAGGTGGCTGAGTTACATTACAAAAAGTATACAGAAAAATCCTTGGTATTCTTGAGTTTATATTTTAGATGTAACATTTTTAAATAAACTGTTAATGAGAAATCCAAAAATGGCTACATATTTTTAAAATAGAGATATGCATGTATCTCAAAGATGTATATTTTCTACGTACAGGTGATGCCAGATGTGCATTTAAACAAAGCCCTGGTGGGTCCCCCACGTGCAAATGGGAAGCCACTGGAGCACTTTCAAAATAAAAAATAACACCAGCCTGAGTTTTAGAACACGTGTACATGGATTCAATACTAGCTTTGATATAGACACTAGCATCATAATCTCAATAATTTAAATACTTAACCTCACTTATCCAGTTTCCCCTTTTTTGACTGAGAGAATTACTTCAAGCATTCAAAGAAAAAAAGAAAAAATATCTAAAATTCCTTACAAGATGATTGGAAAGCAGTAGATGCTCGATAAACATCGGTTTCCTGCCTTTCTCCTTAGTCGGCCATGGGATTCAGAACCCTTAACCACTCCACTGATGGTTAAGCCTTTCTCTACTAATTGAGTATCCAACTTAAAAGAAAATACATCATTTAAAAACATTTTAAAATAATAATCATTATTACTGTTGTTAGGTCAAGGGATTTTTAGTTGTCCTCTGTCTCTCAGCCCACACACACACAGCAAAAATCAGTCTTCTTTCCTTCAACAGCTACACCTTTGTACTGCACCGCACTGCTCCCTCCTCATAAAAGAAGCTGGTTAAAATGATTTTTAACGAAGCAGATATCTATTAGCTTATTCTCACCTGTATTCTTAAATCCACATTAGTTTCCACAAATAATTCTTTTCTCACAAAGCCTTCACAAGCCAGCAAGGGGAAATTTTTCTGCAGGATTTGGAGGGCCCACACCCCGCCACAGCATGCTGGAATCCTAAATTGACCGCAGCATCCTCACACTTTGTTTCCTCTGAGATGTTCTCCCTTAATTTACACACTTCACTTAATGCCTTAGCCTGCAAGCACAATAAACTCTATTAGATAGTTACAGTCATGAAAATAAAATCCAGTGGCATAAAATATGCTGTCTCGTGGACATATTGCCATCTGGGAAAGCGATGTTCCAATAGAGAATCTGCTAATGCAGAAACTAATGAAGAACCAGATTGCCCAGGTGCTGGAGTTGCCTCCAGCTGCAAGGCACTGCAAAAAGCCATGTTCTTTCATTTGGTCCAGGGTGAGAGTAGCTTATTAAGTACTGAAAATAACATTTCTTGAAACTCACTGTGTTTACATTTCATCAGATACTTTCAAGAACTTAACATCAAGAAAAAAATGGATCTTTTGAAGTAATGCTGTTTTATCTTATATGCATATGAGAACTGTGTAATCAATATATTTTTCTTTTTGCTTTGGTTACCAGTTCAGAACCAGATCTAAATCTTAAACTCATTCATTCATTATTTAATAAACATGCATGGAGCTCCTGTCACATATCAGGCACCATGCAAAGTGCTGGCACTTCAGAGCTCAAGGACACGGAGTCAGCTTTCCAGAAAGTCATGGACAGGCAGTGAAGGTACAAGTGGCCGTTACTATGTCTGAGGTACGCACTGAGTATTCTGAGCACTAAGAAGAAGAGTCCCTCACGCCACCCGGGCAGGGGCTGGGGGAGGTGACAGGAGATGGCAGGAAGAATTGAGGATTCCCTAAAACTAGTAAGATACCAATTGTGGTTCTTGCTAAGTTATCTCTCACTTGATTTCTGATGTTTCTGAATCTTTCTGTAAAAATATTTCAAACTTTCATTAAAAAAATGGGAAAATACATATTTATTTAGTTATACATATGCATATTTAACTACACACACAACACTCACCAAACAATATCCTTTTAAACTAAAAACCACCCTCAAAACTTACAAAGTACAGCTTACAATGGTGTGTTACAAAGGACCCTGTAAAAATAATCAGATATAATTAAAAGTAATCCGCTTTGAAGAGTTGATCCTTCCCATGAATATTTTCCAAGCCTCCAAAATAACTTTGGTGTAAAAATATTAAGGTATCCTCTTATTAATTTAGCCTATTCTTAACCTTTTCTGTTTTACCACTGTTCATGCCAGCGTGCCAAGCCCGAAGATCTAGATCCGGTAGCTCTGGTAGACAGGGATTGACAACAGAGATTAACCACACGGCTTCTTGATGGATCCTGGCTCACTTCCAGGCTCGGCTAATGTAAAGCCACTGCATTCCTTTGCCTACTCCTATACCCACATTTCCCTCCACCACATCACGCAGTGGGAGAGAATGGGGTTGCTGGCATCATTTCAAGTTATATCATTGATTCGAATCTATCCCCAAGCACACCTGCTTTTATTCCAGAAGAGCATTCTCTAGTTATTTAAATTGCAGGGGCAGTAAAAAAAAAAAATCTACATTTATGTAGCATTCCCACCCCCAAAGGAATAGTTTTATATGCCTACAAATACCTCAGAAGCAATAATGAGTTTGCGGGGTTGGAGTCTTTTCTGTGGCTTTCTAAAAAAAAAAGTCAGAATTCCATGCAGTAGAAATATATTGAATTTGACACTTAATAATAACAACAACTGCTATAATAAAGGATGTTATGTGCATAATTCTTAGTTAACTACTTTGAAAATCTACAGTAAAAATAATAACAACCAGCTTATGAATTGAAATCAGCAAGGAAAGCAAGCTGTGCCTTCAGGAAAGAGCTGCAGGGAGCGACAGGCTGCATCCTCACGTTCCCTCTGCAGGCGCCCTGCATCCAGCTGACATCCACAGGCTTCCCCCAGCCTCTGCCCACAGGTCCTCCTGTCAGGAAGGCCTTGCCTGGTGACACTTCTTTAAAAGAGACCCTCAGCTTTCCCTAGCCCCCTTCTCTGCCTGCTTGCTTTTCTTTTGTTCTCTGGTTCTTTGGTCCTTTCATCTTTCCTTCTTTTCTTTTTTTCCTTCCTTCCTTCCTTTGTTTCTTATCACTACAGAAACATATTTCTTCACTTGTTTTCCCTCAATAGAACATATACCCTGGAGATCAGGGGCGATGCTTTGTTCTTGACTGTGCCTCTAACAACTGCACCAGGGAGGCATTCCATAAATATTTGTTGAATTAATATTTTTTTTAATTTTTACTTTTTAAGCTCACTCACATTCCATCCGTGCATCTTCATAGTGATACCAAGGCACAGTGAAGGCAGAAGTGATGTTTCCCAACCTCCTTTCTTATTCTCACAAAAAGCAGCACCCTACAAAAAAAAAAAAGCTGAAGAAGATCGGAGCAGATGCCCCAGAAGTTCTGTTCATCCTTCAGCTTTACATTTAGAACGACACCAAACAGCCCAACAACTGAACGTATTCTGATGTAGTGGCTCTGACACTCTTGAAATCTGCCTACTCCACATAGTTCCCAAAAATGTTCCCTGAGAGTTTCTCAAAGGGAAGAGAAACCAAGCAGAATGTCTAGTTTTGACCTTGAGATGAAACAGATTTACCCCGGCTACATGAACTTGCTTTCCGGCATCTGAAGTTAAAGTGGAGGCAGCAGGGAGACATTAAGACCAGTGACCACCAACGATACTGCGCATCCAGGAACCTCATTAAACTGACCACACAGCCCCAGCCACCATGCCTACTTTGCACGTGAGAATCTCTGTAGTCAAAAGCATTAACCTTCCTGAATATGAGTCTGTAAGACTCTCTAGTCTTATTAAATTTAACTAAAGGGAAAGCAATCCAGGTATGCAAAGACATCAGAGGCTGGGAGTCACTTAAATCACAAGATATCTAGAACCCAGCAAAACAAGAACCATAAAATATAACTAAATAGGCAATAAGGTGTCTGATTCATGATTGTTTTTGGTTCTGTCATTACAAGGGGAACATACCCTAGAAAAAACTTTAAGAATGAGCAAATAAAGTAAAAGCACCAGGCCACGGAAGCTAAGGGACTTTGAGCACACCGTAATTCCAAGTCTCAGAATTCTGTCTTGACATTTGCAACCAGAATATTCTGAAAAACTGCTTGCCAAGGAGCAATGAGGCAGAGCCCTAGTAAATCTTCCAACGAGCTACCTAGAGTGCAAGGTGGATTGCGGTAAGGTCAAGTGCAGTTAACACACTGCACATCTGTAAGGTGCAAATAAGTTGTCCTTGTCTTTAGCAGTAACTCTCCTCACTAAGTAGCTGTATAAGAATTTTGAAGCTTTTCTCCTTCTTGGTGTGTAGCTGCCAATGAGTTCATTTCTCTCTGCAGGGGGGAAGAAAGAGGCTGCTAAAATGTGAGGCTTTTCCCAGCACCCACTGGAGCTGCCATGGACACAGAAATTCAAGCTGACCCCTTCTCTTGAGAAAAAACACGTGGAATCATGTTCTACTGGTTATTAACCTATGTGCCTTTTCTAAGTCCCCTTCCCCTTGCCCATATGCAAATCAACTCATGATCCCTGGAGGGTGAGTCCGTTTCCACATCAGACTTTGAGTGTTAGGCAGCCTGGGTTCCATCTAGAGTGCTCCCATTCACTGCACACAAGAAATCTGGATCATCCCGGGAAAAGATGAGTTTCCAAGACTGCGAAAAGATGAACTATGTTCTAGGTGTGCCTCTTCTTTTGATGTGATGAGTCAAACCCTTGTCTGCCCTGTTTTATTTTATTCTATGCCACACAGCTCTGACTTGCCTTTGACGTCATTTCTAGAAAAGGCAGCATTAGTGTAGGGGAAGAAACCAAGCTTTGTTCAGCCACCTCCTGTGTCCATCTTAGGCACATCAATTCCCCTCTCTTGGTCTTGGTTTTCCCAGCTATACAGCACAAAGATGAGACTAAAATGATGTCTGTCTATCCCAAGAGTCTCTGGTTCTGTGGATTTTTCAGAGATATACCTCTTTGAAAGAAGTATGTTCATCACCAATTCTTTCTGGCCTCTCAATCGGTTTTTAGCTCTTATTTATCCCTCAAGACTGGGCTGATCAGAGGCCCCTTGTCCTCTGCTGGAGAATTTTCTATGTGCCTCTTCAAATCACAGAAGAGACTGACCTAAGATTCAGGAGTTCCCAGCTCTCCGGTCACCCAGAGCCCTGACAACTTTCCCACCCTTTCATCATCAGACAGGGAGGGGAGAGGTGGCTGTGACTGGCCACATAGGCCCATACACATCACTTCTTTGAGGGGCTGCAGATGGGCCCTTTCTATTTCTTGCCTTATAAACTCTCAGGTGGGAGGAGGCTTGCAGCCTGAGGGAATTGGTGGCCTACACCACCTTCCCAAAAAGCTCCTCTTTTTCTTCTCTCCCTTGACTTTCTCATACTTTCTTGCTCTTCCTTTTTTTCTTTTTCTCCTTTCTTGTCTCTTTTCAGTTGGTCCTGTCAGCACACTGAGGGTGTTATTTAGAGCCACTGGTAACCCATCAGAAAATAAAATAAAAGAAGCCACTGCTGCTTATCTTCAGTGAACAGAACCACCAGATTAGAACTGAGAGCTGTTGGAAGCACAGGCATGTTGAAAGCATCAAGAAGGCTGCAACAAGAAACCACGTGAGATGAGATGAATCCACCATCACAAATGAGATCAGTAGCTACCTTATCTTGAAACACTCTAAGATACAGCTTTGTGTCAAAAGTTCTTTCATAAAAAGTCAACGTGATCAGAGGAAGATATGGAAACCACAGTATTTAATGAATGTATAAGCAACACAGTTCCCAAGATTAATGAAACTCCAGATCACAGCTGTTAAAAAAATTTTTTTGCTAAGCATGAGTAGCTCGTGTGGTGAGGATTTGTAGTTCAACCAAAATGTCTTCTCTACATCCACTTGTAAACATAATACACTCATCATCCATGTGATTAACCGAAGCAGTCTAGTCCAGGAGAGCTGCCAATGGCAGAAACATGGCAGATCTAAACACGGAAAGGTATCATTATGAGTGATGTTGTAGACATTTGGGATAAAAGGCTTTTAAAGTAAGTGGGAGGTTTTAGGTAGGGGACAAGGCTTAAAGAGGTCCTTAGGCTCAGTAGCCTTTCCCAGGCCCAAACCAGGAACAAGAAAGACCCAGACCTCAGACAGGATCATCCTCTCCCCAGGTAGAAAGATCTGGTGGGATTAAGGGAGAAGATACAAATTTTCAGAGGCAGCAGAAATAGAGTCAATGCCCACCTCCCCAGTCAGGAGAATCACTTAATCCGGCCCTGCTATAACTCAGTGGGCCTAGGCCTGCCTCCCTCTTTCAGAGCGAAACATTTAATTTTTGAACAAGCCCCTTGAATTTTCCCTCCAGGTGTAAACAGAACTTTCCAGGTACATAAGATGGATGGCTAATTTTTTTCCCTCCTTGATAAATCATTCCATGGATGTGTGCCTAAATAAAGACTCATTATAGAGTCACTACAGAATGTGAGCCAAATCACTCTGATGTCCAAATTAAAACAGTAGACTTTTCTCCCTTCTCCTTCCCTTCAAAAGGTACTTAAAGTTTTTTTGTTTTCCTGGAACAATACAAATGCAATACATCTAGAAATTTGCCATTTGTATAGCAGGGGCTGGAGGACAGGTGAACAGAGCAGCACGAACTGTGTCCTCAGCAAGCGCTCCCTCGGTG
The DNA here is from genome assembly GCA_004027475.1 of Anoura caudifer. Classification (NCBI taxonomy): domain Eukaryota; kingdom Metazoa; phylum Chordata; class Mammalia; order Chiroptera; family Phyllostomidae; genus Anoura; species Anoura caudifer. Next base: position 231,656 of record PVKU01000622.1, read on the forward strand.
GATCAGGGGTCCTGGCTGTGTCGTGGGCAAATGCGAAGCAGACAAAGGCAAGACTTACCTTAGGATGTGGAGTGAGAAGAGCTGCTGTTTGGAGTCCTGGCCCAGTAGGACAAAGAAGAGGGGGACCATCACCATACTTGAGCACAAGGCCAACAGTACCCAGGGTCCTGAATTAAAGGTCAGGGCCTGGCATGGAGCAGAAGCAGAAGTCTGGGGAAGCAGGAAGAAACAAAAAGTCCACTTTTACACACACACACACACACACACACATACACACACACACAAACCAGTATTAAGAAGGACTGGGACCATGGCACGAGAAAGAGTGAGACAATGTTGGTGTTCAGCCTTTCGGGTTCAGTACTATCTGTGTGCCTCTCTCCCTCCTTCCCAGACACCCTAGCCCCACTGCACGTCCTGAGCTGACATCCATTCAACCGTTAATGCTTACTGAGCTCCTACCTTGCACCAGGCATTGAGTTAGAAATGAAGGATGTGGAGATGAATTCGACAGGTTCCTTGCTCTGATGACACAAAGCCCATCAAGAAAACTGGATAAAGCCCACCAAGAGTCATGTCTGTTTCATCATGAGCAGCACTAGCTGTGGCCACTGCCCCCATCACGGGAAAAGCCTTGTGACTCTATAAAGTACTTAGCACTCCCCACCCCTTCTTCAACGTGCAACTCCCACCACCCAGCACATACACTTACTATTACTGCATTGGAGCTACAGTGCCTTCACTGAAAGATTATCTCCAGTTAAAAACCAGGAGGAGGAAATCCATGAAGCTTATTAGTAATTTATACCGCTGAATGAAGGAGTTAATTATATCCTTCCCAAAGAGAAAATTTTCACATATAGTCTGAAGACCAGTTACCTAAAAGCAACACAGAGTAGACAGCAGACACCGAGGGAGGGCAGCCCAGGCTGGGCACTTGTCCTAACTTCTTCAGGCCACATTCCCAAGACACATCCCTGCTTGCTGTATTTTATCTATTCTCAAGCTTGGAAAATCATTCATGCTCTAATCTCATATGCTATAACTCTTAGATTTTTTTTCTTCTCTTATTCAGATCCTACAGATGGATTTTTTAGGAACCTTGCTAAACACAGAGATTCTTGACTCTTGCCTTGCACGTCCCCATCAGACAGCCAGCACAGGGCCTCTGTGTGTTTGAAGGGCATCTCCTACACATTGAGCTTTAGGAGGCATGCAATGGACCCCAAAATACCATACATTTTTTGCTGATCACCCATACAGCATTACACTCAAACCAGTCAGGAATTAGTCAAAATTCTTCATCAGAAAAAGAGTTGGGAATTCCCCAAGTGAGTTTTTTCTCCCTTCCATTTGTGAAGTTAAGGCAGGTAACCTACATAATTTTCATCAGATTACGTAGTGGTATACAATCAAGGGGATGGGAACAGTAGGCAATATTAAAAACAGAGCAGTCTCTCAAGAGAAAATAAAAGGCAAGGTGATATGTTCTTCAGGAACATGTCCTTAAGCATCTGGGCCATGAACGGATACATGACCTTTTACACTGCATCCTGTTGTTATTTTACTGATTCAAATGGCTCTGTAATTGGTGTAAAAGGTTCTGGCTTGTTTTGAAACATTATTTTTGAAAAGAGAAAATCTATGAAATCTTTCATGTACAAAGACCCCCTTACCACTATTCACTGGGGGCTCTGCACACCTTACACATTGCTTTCCACAGTCTCCATCCAGACAAGGCAACAACACCAAAGACTGCCCTGGTTAACACCAAATGAGACCCGTTCTGTCTCTGCCTTCCATCCTCGTGAGACTCTCTCATGTCATTACAGGAGCTGCTCACCAGTAATGGGAAAGATGTGGTGCCAGTGATCAGAACCGGGACAAGGGATCCATTTTCAGAAAATATCCCTGAGGTCCATGATTTGGATCTATAACTTGAACCAAATGACTTGCTCTACTAAGACTGGCCTATCAGGAGATTTCAAATGCTAATACAACCCTGAATGCTATATCCAGGTCTCTGTCATAATCTGGACAAAAGCAATTCGGTTCCAGAAAAGTTTATCACATGGTAGCTGTAACTAGTTAAAAAAGAAAAATAAGACCCAAACCTGATTGTCTAGGTGCAAATGATGGCAACGTCATATCCAAGTATAGAGAGTCACTTGAGTAATGGGTTGTTTTTTTCTCTTTTAAGTTAGGAAATCAGTTAAATGACATCCACTAGTTGAAAATATATCTTTTAAACGAATTAAGCACTCAAATATGGGGGTCAAGTGTTTTTCTTTAAAAAGTAATTGGCCTTATCTGTATTTTCAGGACACACCTCTGCCCGGTGACCTCAGCCCATGAGGCACTATGCGAAATGCTAGGTGATTAGGGCACCATTATACCCCATAAGCCAAAAGTAGCTCCGGGACTCAACCTGCATTCGAGCACAAACTAGCTGTGCCTGAGAGGAGACAAGGAACTGGGGTATCCTCTAAAGGTATCAGTCAAATTTTCTGCTTCTAGTCTGTATTCTGAGAGGCCTTCTTGATATAATAAAACAGCATCCTTGATAAATAGAACAAACTTTATAATGCATTTTTGAGTACCAAAAAAGTAGAAAAAAAAACATTTCAAAAGTGTGTATATACAGACAGAGAGAGAGGGGAAGGAAAAGCAGAGGGAGAAGGGAAGGAGGAAGAGGAGAAAAAAGAAATGTAAGATAAAATGAAAAGGATAAGTGGCTGGCATACATACATGCCAGGGCTGCCCTGGTAGCAGATGCTGCTCGGACCTCCAGCATCAGGTCCCTTGCATGGTGAGGCAGGGAAACATGAGACTTGTGTGATAAGCTGAGAATCTTGAAGAGTGCTAATGCAGTCCTAGGTCAGCTCTTCCCCAAGCTCCAGGACACGAGAATTGCAAATCTTGTCTAGAGGAAAGTTATCAATAAATCCCATAATGTTCTTACAAATTAAATTTAGTCAAATATAAGCTCCAAAAAAGTTCCTCAAAGCACAAGGAAACAAAGCAGCATAAATGAGAGTTACCAAAACAATAAACAACAGAATTATACCTGCAATTATCAAATATTTAGTATTCTCAGATATATAATGCTATATATGAAATATTGCATATAATAAAATAAGGAAAAATTGAGAAACAAAAAGAGGCTTTTAAACAATAACTAGAACAATTTACAATTCAGCCTAAGAGAATTTTTAGAAAAAACAACATAAAAATCATTGAGGTTGAATACTCAATGGATAGGTTAAACCAAAGATGTACACAGTGGAAGATGGAATCATTCACCTGCTAAGAGTTCTGAAAAAAAGTGATCAGAATGTAACAGAAATAAAAGACAAAGACGTTAAGGGAATATTAAGAAGCACAGAGCAGATAATAAAAGGTTGAACAAGTCCAATGGAAGGCCTAGGAGAGATCTGAGACTGGAGGAGGGGCAGTTTCAAGACATAATGGCCAAAGCTTTTCTTGAACTAATGAAGGACTCCAATCCAAAGATGCAGAAAACACCCCATATCCTAAGCAGAACAAATAAAAAGTATTCCACAGCTAGATACAACTGACCAGATACCACAGAACTCCCAAAGCAACAACAATACAGTGAATGCAACCACGGAACAGATCAACGGTCAGACTGACACAGTGGTAAGGGGAGTCGGAAGCCAGAAGTACCTTCAAAGTGCAAGGAGGAGCCGTTAACTAGAACACCTAGTGAAGCTGGTTTTAAAGACCGAGTATAAAATAAATGCATTTTCTTATAAACAAAATAGAGAGAGTTTACTATCAACAGAACTTCAGCAAAGAAACGTGTGAAGGATATAATTTAGGAAGAAAGAAAATAAACCCAAATGAACATCTGACATGCAAGAAATGGTGAGCAAAAAATGTTGATAAACATGTAAGTAACTGTATATAGATATTTTAAACTGTTTCTGTAAAATAATAATAAAATTAAAGTATACCTTGTGGTGGCAGAAGGTCAGAATGAAGTATTAGACAACAATAGCATATAACTGGAGAGAGGGTAGAAACAGAATTAGGATCTGATCCAGCAATTCTGCTTCCAGATGGTTATCAAAAGGACAACACTAACTTGACAAGCTGTCTCTCCTCCCGTGTTACTGCGGCATTATTTATGACACCCAACAAATGAATGTCACCTATGTGCCCATTGATGGACACATAGCTAAAGAAAATGCACACACATGCACACACACTGGAATACTATTCAGCCATAAAAAGAAAATCTTGCCATTTATGACAATGTGAATGGACATTGAGAACATTATTCTAAGTGACATAAGTCAGAAAGAGAAAGTCAAGTACTATATAATCTCACTTATATCTGCCATTTAAAAAACAACAACAAAAACAACAACAACAACAAAAAAAAAACCCAGCAGCAAAACCCCACCAAACTCCAGGATATAGAGAACAGATTGGTGGTTGCCAGGGGTGGGGGTGGCAGCTGGGCAAAAAGGTGCAGGATCAAAAAGTACAACTCCCGGTTATGGAACACATCATGGGGATGTAATGCCAAGCCTCGAGACTACAGTGAATACTGTATAGTATATTTGAAAGTTGCTAAGAGAATGAATCTTAAAAGTTCTCATCTCAAGAGAAAAAATGTAACTATATGTGGTGATGGATGTTAATAAGATTTATTACAGTGACCTTTTAACAACATATATACAAATATCAAATTATGTTGTACACCTGAAACTAATATAATGTTACATGCCAATTACATCTCAACAAGAAAAAAAGAAAGCGAGAGGCTGATTAGAGTTCAAGTACTCCAAGGGGCCGTGTCATTGAGACATGGATTATGATACTGATTCACTTAACTCACACTGGGAGAGAATGTCACCCTGGCCCTAATCTACCCACACTGCACCAGAACTCACCATGTCCCCTCCCACCTTCAACCTGCCCTTCCCAGCTGCAATCCAGGCAAGAAGCAGGGCAAGGGGAGAGATTAGCAAATTTGATGTTTCCTGACAGAATGAGATGCCTACCTGGGTTCCTGGATTCCTACAGACCGAGTGGCTTCCCTGATGGAGGAGGAGCTCTAAGCAAAGCAAAGACCTGGAGGAGGAGGAGGAAAGGCAGCCAAACTTTCAGCTGAGTCTGGAAAGTCACCTACTGCTCCTGGCTCGCAGGCCAGGCAGGCATAGCTTCGTTTCTGGCAGGCTTTGTTGGGGCCGGGCATTGTTTGACTTCAGCAAACAGGCTTGGAGAGTGGTGATTTGTGAAGTCACTGCATGGAGTGGCCGGTGAGCATGTGTTTGAGTTCCTGGGCTTTGCCAATTGAGAGGTGTGGGGTGGAGGAGAAGTGATGTGAAACGTTTCTGGTTGACTGGGGAAGCCCAATTTCCTCCTGGAATTTTTCTGTTACAGGTGGTCTGACCTCATCAACCCACATCAACTTTCTCCTTAGGAAAGTAAAAATCACATCCAAGACCTTCCTTCTTCAAAGGCTTCCTTTCAACGTAGTTACTGAGTCTAGGTCTTCTTAGTGTGATTGGCCACCGGGACAATTACCCAAAGAAGCTTCCTGTGAACATTTCTTCATCACTTTTCATAATAACTTGGACAATGGGGTTGGTATGGGGAGAAGGAGGTGGGAAGAGAGCTGGGAGGGGCAGCAAAGCACTGTAAACGGAATCCTAACTTGTGGAATGCAGGCTCCTTTTTACATAATCCTAAAGCAAACAGTCGAAAGGTCAATTGGCAGAGGAGAAACTGCAGGACACATTTCAGCACCAGCGACAAATTATTTACGAACCATCTATTGTTTGGATTCTCTCTCATTCTGATGAACCCCATTAGAAGAATTAGTCAGCAGTGGCAACAGTTGATAATTGCCGTTTCTACAGCTTCTGAAGCACTAAAGTGGTTCCATTCTCAAGAGTTGCTAAGGACAAAAGGTGTTGCCTGGCTGAGAATAACGGGCTGCTCCAGCATGCTCGCCTGTCCACAAGATCATGTGATCCCTCAGTTACATAACATGTTTTATAACCCCTGCCTGAAGAACAGACCCTAATACCAAACACACCATGACTTGGCTTTCCCCCATACACTTGAGCGTTGATATGAATTATCTGCTACAGGCACAGAAAAGACAATACCCAATGGAGACATTGTCACTGAGCATTACCGGGTGGTTTTTCACAGCCCCAAAGAGGACTGTCTGTCAGTACCCACCTAGAAGTGCTGCATGCAAAATCCACTTTGCTGGAGGGGCAGCACAGTGAGGAATTAAAAGGAAGAAACATTCCTTAATGTTTTCAACCAATGAAGTTAATACCTCAGAAAATCAGTTAGCAAATATGTACAAGATTTCACTATACGACTTCGTTGTGGCAGAAATAGGCAGAACCACCCTTGAATTCCTTGGGAAAGAGTCCCCAAAAGCATGCCGCAAATAAGCCAGCGGGATCCTGTTGGCTAATACCATGAGTATCTCCTAAATATGTACTACTAAATTATCCAAAACTCACGAATTCTTCAGGTGAAGATTCAGAAAGCCTTTTAGAACTAAAAAGATTTTAAAAATTCTATATTTTCTTCCCTCCCTCCTTCCATCTTCCCTTAATCAGTTCACAGAGGCTGAGATTACCAGTCTGGTGTTCTTAACTCCACACAGTAATTATACGTATATAGATTTTTTTAAGAAAAATGTTCCCTCAGATACCCCAGTGTTAACTATATTGTTCCTTAGAAAACAACCCATTTAAAACCAGGTACAACATCCTTAGATGTATTGCCATTAATCTATATAAACCTAAGCACAAGTATAAATAAATACATCCCAAACTATAAACCACCTAGCATTCAAATTAATAACATTAATATAACAGATAATGTCCTGCTGAAACCACACTGCTGCCCAGGTGAGGAGACAGGTGGTCCAGGTCACTGACCGCTGTGGCATGGGTCCTCCTGTGATCACCACTGACATCCACATTCCCTGTGATGTCCCGGTTCTCCCACCAGTTTCCTGCTGGGACTACTCTGAAACCTGTCTTCACCAGCCTGCCCTGTGAGCACTTGGTCTCAAATGTAAACAGTGCTTAGACACCAAATTAACTCTACCCTGATTCTTCATAACCACCCTCCACATCTCCACTGGATGTACTTGACACTAACTTGAACACAAACCTAAAGGCAGGTGCAGACACAGAAATCAGGGTGCAGTGTTCAGTTGTAAGACAGTTATCCAATGATCCAGGATATGAGTAGATTGAATTTTCATTGTCATTCAAATGAAAGCAACATGTTAAAATTCTTAGAGAAGACTCACAAACCCACAGCATCCACAAATGCTTGAGGGCCCTTAGCTCCCAACGTGAAAAACTGCCCTGTGGAATGATATCTGGGACCAGGTTCTTACAGATAATCTGTCTTAGTGTGTCCTTGAAACTAGAAAAACACTTGGATCGAAACCTTACAGGGTGAGTTTAGGAGCTGGAGGGGAAGTGGAGCTGCTAGCATAAGGAATAAAACCAGGGCTGACATATAACTGCGAAGACTGCCAAGAAGCAGACCCAGTGCCCAGCAGACACGTGACTTGTTCTGTCAGTGCTGAGAGCTCTTTCTGAGTCTCCTGCTCTCTCACTGTGACCTAGTTTCCATAATAAAAGATATGCAACATGGAAGGAAGGCCTTTCTCAGGGCCTGCAGTCCAGATAGTCGTGCAATATGACCCAAAGGTGAGATTCTACAAAATAGGACGGTACTGCCCTTGAAACGAACTTCCCAACATCATGGTGCCAGTCTTTTTGTCATCTGCATCCCCACTTCTACCAGCCCAAGATCAACTGTCTGCCCTGCTCTGTGCCCTGGGAGGGTAACCCTCATGCACCATATCACCCAGGTCCGTGGGTCAAACTGACTTCTGGTTGCGACTGACCAACAGAGGCACCGCAGGAGACTACAGGAAGGCAGGAGAGGGGGGTTGGGGTGTTTCCTCCCACTCCCCACATGCTCCAGCTCAGCATCCCTGGTGCAGTCAGATCCCTCTGCAGCCCCAGCCCCAGCAGCACTGCTTCCTCCGCTGAGGCTCTAAGTGCTCATGAAACACTGTTTTCTCCCCTTGTACCCCCAGAGTAGGCTGGCCATGAACACTCATAAAACACTGTTACTTCTCCTGTCGCCTTGGATCAGGGCTGGCCATGGCCTTCCCCTCTTATAATCCCTTGTTTGTTCTCTCACGTGCACACACTTCTGTGAGCAACACTTACCTGAGTTCTCTTCATTTGAAGAAATGGAACCATTGCTAATACAGCCACCAAGCTGTTCAGGAAAATCAGTACAATGTGAACTCCTACATGCAGATTAGACTCTCGAATATTAACAATATGAACAAAAGAAAAATCACCACCTATCAGGGAAGCGAACCTATGAAGACAATCACATAAACAACAAAAGTAGCACTGGCCTTCTAAAGTCCACTTGTGAAAAATTTAACTTAAAAAAATACCTTAGGAAATAAAAGGTCTCTGTTTATGAAGATGTTTATTACATTATCAGCCATAGCAGAGGAAACTTTGGAAACAACTGAGGTATCAATAGTAAGGGAATAATTAAATCACAACAAAGGAACCTGATGGACTTTGATGCTACCATGAAATATTGGTAAGATTTTATAGCAGCAAAAAAATACATATTTAATTACAATAACAATGGTAAATGAAGTGGATATTAGGACAGAAGTGTGAATATAATTAGATTTTAATTATGTAAAAATAAGCATGCATGCACCTAAACCTTACATAAAATTTCACCAAACTCAATCCTATGTTGGAGAACTCAAAACCTAAGTATCATATATTTCTTTTCTAAAGTATTTTCAAAGATAATACAAAGGACATAATATCCAGAGACTGCATGGCTACAGCTAGCGATAGGAGAGGTGCATTCTGGGAGATGAAGGCTCCTCCAGACCATGCTGTGCCCTCCGGTCCACAGGCTGCCCTCAGCAGGACCGTGAGCTTCCGTCTCCATTTCTTTCCTCTGCAGCAGAACGGGAATGTCCCACTCACAAGAATGTAAAGTTAATGAAACCAAGCAGGATTGCAAAATATTTTTTTGCTTTTGTGTACCTGCCTCATTGTATATACTGACTGTATATGCTGACTCTAGCTGGAACAATTTAAAACAAAATCATTTTCTTAGATCAATTTTGTGGTGCAGTGCTTGTAAGCTCTCTTTCAGAGACTGAGCACTTTCATTAGAAAGTGGAAAGATGAACATCGTCATTTGGGGGCCTTCACTGAAGGTTTTAAAATATGTTTCATGCTCCTCCTCAAAAAAATCCTGCCTAGCAGAGTGATAACAGATTGATGGCCATGACCTTCTTCACATTCTTCTAGCTCCTTTTAAAATAAAATCAGGGCTCTTGCTGCTGGTGTCTGCGGGCCGGGTGCCAAGGCGCTGTAATAAGGGCTACATATCATCTCAGTTCGCTGTTAATGTGTTAACACTGCCAACACTCACACCAAAAGAGAGAGAATCCAAGAGAAAAAAAATGCTTTCCCATCCCCAAGGCTTATTTTCTGTAAACAGTAGTTGTCAGAAAGACAACGTCTTTGCATCGAAGACAAATATGACACCATATCAACACTACAACAAAATGCTTTTAAAGACATAAAGTTCTTTGTGCTTCAATTTTAAACTGATGATTTGATATCTTCCTAAATTATACATTTCAGCAGAGTTTCCTAATCTAAAACATGGATTGGTCTAGAATGCACATTAACTTAAAATATTGCCATCCCTATTTCATAGCTGAGCAGGTGATCATTTTCTTTAATTACACATTAATTCCAATGTATTACCTGGATAGGCACTTTATGTTTTATCAGGGTAAGGATTAATGGGTAGGTGCTCTGCTATAATCTGATTGCAGAAGAAATACAGGGATTATACATGATTCATTTAATTAGTTCTCTGAGCTGAATAATATTAATCACACAGCCACCTTACATTTATAAAGCACTTCATTTTTAAAGTGTTTTTGTATCTGGGATTACATTTTCCTGGATCTTTTATTTTTGACAGACTTCCTGATAACACACAGCTCTACATTTTTTAAATTTTCTGATGTCCAAACATTTTACATGCATGTGTTTTATATCAACTGGATATGATCAGAGGTAGCAGAATAACCATGGCCTTGGAAGATAGATTGACCTGGGCTGAAGTCTCAGCTCAACCACTTATTGCAAGACCTTATACAAATTGCCCTGGATGGTGTGGCTCAGTGGATTGAGTGCTGGCCTTCGAACCAAATGGTAGCCAGTTCGATTCCCAGTCAGGGCACATGCCTGGGTTATGGGCCAGGTCCCCAGTAGGGAGCATAAAAGAGGCAACTACACACTGATGTTTCTCTTCCTTTCTTCTTCCTTTCCCGTCTCTCTAAAAATAAACAAATAAAATCTTTTTTTAAAAAAGACCTTGGACAAATTACTGTGAACCTCAGTTTCATTATACTTAAAATGGGGAACACATCATCTCCCATCAATGGCTATGGAAGGACTAAGTCAGAGGTAATTTATGAAAAGGATCTGTTATATATCTGGCACATAGCAGGAACTCAACAAAGAAAAGAAAGTGCTATTATTGGCAGCTATTTTACTTTGTCTTAAACATTTCCTTGCCCCTGCCTGATTCATTTTATTCAAAATATTTGGATTCAGAGAGATATAGAGGAAGTAGAAAATCAAGAATAACAAAGTTAGCCCCAGAGAGTGTACTAGAGGCATAACATTGAGCAAACAGTCTGCAAAACCTCATCCATCTCTTTCCTACTTGAGTAGAGTATAAAGGCTGTAGTGCTTGGGGTTCCTGTCTTCTAAGTTAAAAGTATTTCAAGCCCAAGAATACATTTGAAACAAATAATGCTTTTCAGTTTTAGTGGTAGCCAGCCTCCACAATGGCCCTTGATAATACTCCCTCCCACCATAGCCAAACCATTGGTAGTTCCATCCCCCATCCCCAACACACACACACACACACACACACACACACACACACACACACACACACGGAAGCCGGCCTGGTCTGTAATGCAACCAATAGAATTAGGTAGAATTAGGTGGAAATGATGTGTGGCTTCTGAGGCTAAGTCATAAAAGACATTGAAGTTTCTGTGCCTTAGTCTCTCGGATCACTCACTCTGGGGAAAGCCAAGCCCCATGTCATGAGGACACTCCAGCAGTGCCCAGAAGAGGCCCATATGAACAAGAATGAACTTTCCATCACAGCAGTCACCAGAGACATAACTCTTCCAGCTCCAGATAGGCCATCAGATGACTACAGCCCTGGCCAACATCTAATGACAACTTCAGGAGAAATCCTGATCTTTCCAGCCCTAGCCAAGCCACTTCTCAACTCCTGACCCACAGACACCATGAGAAATAATAAATAACAATGGGTGCTGTAAGCAACTATATTTTGGAGTGCTTTGTTACATAGCAATAGATTGTTATTACAGTGTCATGGGTAATTTGGTAAGAATATGGATTGGGATCACATGACCCTTCACTATACAGCTACATAACCCAAAGGACATGTCCAAACCATGAGAGAAGAATAACAAGGCCCTGCTATGCAGAAAAATGTGGATTTAATATAGGACCATTTTCCTATTTTAAGCATTATCACATCACACATTAACTGGTCCCTCCAACCCCCTCCCAACCGATTGCGAAAGCCTTTAAAAATGACGTTTGATTATATAAAAATGTAAGATGTCAATATGGAAAAACTATAAAGTAAATATCTAACAACAAATGAAAATTATCAGCAATATAGGCTAGATAGAGTATTAATACTCTCTATATAGAAGAAATGTATAAATTAAAAAGAAATCATTCAATAGTAAGACAGAGAGCAGATGTGCCTGAGAGAGTCAAACTGAAGAGGTGCACAGGAAGACTGAGCTTTGGGGCACTCTAGTATTTAGGAGTCAGGAAGAAGAGGGTGCAGCATGGAGACCAAGGAGTGGCCACTAGGGCAGGAGGAAAACTAGAAGATTCTGATGCCCAGGAAGCTAAAAATAAAAAAATTAAAAAAATAAAGGTTTTTGAGAAATAAGGAGTGATAAAATATGCCAAACCCTGCTTGTGAGGTCAACTAAGATGAGAACTGAAGGTTCACTACTAGATTTTGCCACATGGAATGACTGGTAACAGCTGTATCACCTGATTTCCTTGGGCAATAAATGCTTGTTGAGTGACCACTATACGCTAGATATAGCACTTCTTGAACTTAGCTCCTTTTATGGTGATTCGGCCAGTATGTTATGACTGCCAATATAGTTTGTTCTTTCGGGTTACATTCAAAAGGGCATTACAGATTCTTAGTACAGGAATGGAAAGAAAGTCCAAATAACCAGTTTTAAACCCATTAGGTATCAAGAAATAGCATACCAGTAAATAAACAGTAAATATTAGGAAGGATCTGAGAGACTTCTAACTATTAACCACAATAGTAATTTTATGACTTCTTTATACCTAGAGCAGTCTGGATAGGGTAATTTAGACTGCTGAAACAAATGACCCCTCTATCTCAGCGATCTGATACAGTGTAAGTCTATTTCTTGCTTATTCAAAGCCCACAGAGGCTACCTCTCCCAGATAACTACCTTTCGTGTGTTGTCTCAGCATTCCAGACACCTCTAAATGTAGAAACACATTTTCACAATCACAACAGCAAGGGAAGAGAGCTCTAAAGTGGAAGAGAGCTCATGCCAGCAATTAAATAATCTGACCAGAGTGACTCACATTCAACCACAACCCCTTGGGCAGAAGGAATCACATGACCAGCCCAACTGAAAGGGAAGCAGGAAATTTTCCCGTGAAGATGAACTAGGTACTCGTGAGCATTGCAAGTCTCTACCACAATCAGGTTCTATTTTTCAAAGTTTATGACATCTTATCATCCATTTGACCATAAAAACATCCCAATAAGGCAAGTAGAGAATTTATTAAAATCTTCATTAATAGATGTGAAAATTAAGGCAAAAAAACTTGAACAACTTATCTAACCAGTGGTAATATCTAATTTACATCATTGTAAGAATTGACTCCCAATTCTATAAACTCCCCCCCCCAAGTCCATGCTGCCATTGATTTGGGAAAAATTCATTAGGATCATGGATATGCGTGGCCATTGCGGTATATATAAAAGACGCCACAGAGTAGAATACTGCATGATTCTCTAAGTATCTCATACAAAAGAAGGCCCTTTGAAACAGCTGGGACCAGTCCCTTCAGTCATTTCTGTCAATGACTGGTTGATGCCTAAAATGAAAGCCAAAAGGGCTTAAAATGGAAGGCTTGGGTTTTCCTCATAACACTTGAGATTCCTTTCTCTGCATCTGTCACTAAAGATTAGCCCGCAGAATAGCATGTGTGAACGCTCTTCATGTTAAAGGTGAACTTTAAGTTTCAACATTTCCTAGAGTTCTAACGTGCAGACTGCTGACAGCCCAGCTTAATGAGGACCAGCCTTCATGACTTCTGTGTTAAGCCTTAACGTATGATTTCCTTCTCTCAGATATGTGGGGTCTCCATATGGTTTTAGGAAACTAGAGAAGAGCTGTATTAGTTTTTTTCTTTATCAGTAGTTATTTGATTTAGTTGCATAAAGTGCTAACTTTTTTTCAAAGGGAAATATATATCCAAACACTGGATACCTAGATCAAAATGAAATATTGCTTGGCACTGAGATAAAAGCATTACTTACAATGATAAAACTTTTCTCCAAAGATTGTGTATTCAGAAAGAGTGGAAAGAGCAATTAGCTATAAGCTCTTATTTTCAGTTTCAATCCCTAAATTCTGTATTGTAATCCTTAATTTAGAAGTTGCTTAGTATGTGAGCAAAGTACTAAGTAAAAGCCTCAAATGGTATCAGGTCAACCCTTGAACCTCTTTTAACTGTTCTGTCCACAGCTTTACTTCCCTTTGCTATACTGGACTTCCAAGTGGAAAGAGAAAGGAATGAGATTTCCAATGTTGAGAAAAAATGGCACATGCCCAAATCTGACAGTAGCCAACCAACTACTATTCCATCTTGAAAATGGGCAAGGATTTTTTAGTCCCAAACTCTACACCTTCTCAATATCTTATAAAGCAAAGGCAATTCACATAGCAAAGAAAGATTGGTTTCCTGAAAAAGTAACCATGCATGGTAACTGCAGGAAACCATCTAAACTCACTCTTTGTCCTAGTCAGAAAAAGCCCTACCCCAAGAGTGTAAGACCCCCCCCCAGATGTGTGTTACAATGGAAGAGCATAAGGAGACACGGATTTTATTCCCAGATCAATCACTTACTAGCTATTCCCATATCTATTTTAAAAATCAGAGAATACGATAGACTGAAATGCAATAATACATATGAAAGCACTTCTGAATAGATCCTATGGCTTGCAACATATTTTACTTAATATTGCTCTCCCTGGCCTATATTAAGAATCCATACTTATATTGCCCAACTAGCAAGGACAGAAAAGTTCACTGGAGAGTCTATCTTCCCATCCTAAATGTTATTTATCTTTCTCAACTTTATCACAGAATTTAAATCTGGTAGTTGACCTTGATATGCTTTTAATGTCATTGGCCCATTAAACTAAATCTTATTTCTCCACTCCAATATACCAATCTTTGAGAAGCCACCCAAGAGTACTGCTGAGTCCTGTGAGGTAAGGATTCTACACCCCTTACATAGAGGGACCACGTAATATATCCTCCAAATTGGGACACTTCTGTAAAGGAAAGGGGACTCTTTAAGTAATAACACCAGGAAAACAGTTCAACTGGACTGTCCTTAAAAGCCACCCTTTTTACAAGCCTCACAGGTAGACCTCAGGTTAGGCAGGAGATTCAAGCCTTGAAGGCTATGTGTAAATGGAATCAGCCCTGGCTGGTATAGCTCAGTGGATTGAGCTCGGGCACAAACCAAAGGGTCAGCAGTTCGATTTCTAGTCAGGGCACATTCCTGGGTTGCAGGCCAGGTCTCCGGCGGGGGGCCATGTGAGAGGCAACCACACATTGGTGTTTCTCACCCTCTCTTTCTCCCGCCCTTCCACTCTCTCTAAATGAATAAATAAAATCTTTAAAAATAAATAAATGGAATCACATTTTCATTCATCTGTTTTGCGGATGCATTAAATTTTCTCCAGCTGATTTTTCAGATGACAGGTGCCATCCAAGTTTTCTACTACACACCCTCTTCTCTCGTTCAACAAAACAGTCAGTGACCTGAGCAGAAAAACACAGATCACTTGATGTTTCTAATTAAAGGAACTCAGTTTATTTGTTGGCTGGTTGGTGTTAAAAACACAGAAACTATACCAAGTGGAAAATGACATAGAACCAAACACCCAACATTTCAGCAAGGGCTGCCCCAGTCTGCTTTCAGCGTTTCTAACTTTTAATTACAATAGTAATGTATAAATATGTGTGAATATCTCCTCCCCTTAAAACACTGGAAAATTATAAGAAATAACTACTAATGGCCCAAGAACCTATTAATTTCCAGGTACTTAGGTATATTATTCCAGATTCTAAAGTTCATTCCATTTATACCACATAATATTACTTTTAATATTTTATGTATTTCTTTTTGCCTTTTCTCCGCATAGTTTTGTGTTCGTTTGCCCTAATCATACTATGTATACAATATAGTCTATGTTTATGTGCATTTTCACATATTAACATAAACCTTGAAATGACTGCTTCTCAATAAGAGCAATGCAAGATTGATGGGGGGAAAATCTCCCTCAATCTCCTTTATATCCAAGTCCACTGAATCTCTTCTTCAAAGGTAACCGCAGGGAACCCTTTCTGGTCTCCGTTAAGACACCTCAGCATCCCAGGCGTACGTGTCTGGTCACACTCTGTTCCTGTGTGCCCCTTTACAACACGGTTCCGAAGACCATCCACGCTCACTCTCGCACCCTCTCCTCCATCTTCCCTGGAGCTCACTCCAATGACACTGTCACTCCTACCACTTCAGCAAGACTGCACTTGCACAAGTCCTCCACATTGCCAAATCCCAAACTCAGTTCATTCTAAGGCCTCATTTTCCTCAAGTTTAAGAGCAACCAACATTGTATTGATATATTGCATCTTCTTTCTTCAAACAGTTTCTTCTCTTGGTTCCTAGATGTCGCTCTCTGAATATCATCCTGCCTCTTTGGCCATCCCCTGTTGGTCTCCTTCAGTGGCTCTTCTGCATCTTCCTGACCTCTAAATGGGGGGCAATCCCAGCCTCAGCCTCCTTTCCTTCTCCATCTACACCTACTCCCCAGGTGGCCTCGCCCAGGCCTCTGCTTTAAATGCCTACTGGGCACTGATGACTCTCGACCCAGACTGCAGTCCGGACGTCTCCTGTGTCCTGCAGACCTGTCTGGACACCTGGCAGGGGCTCTCTAACTCAGCGTGTCAAAAGTGACCGCTTAAGTCTAAGTCTCCTCTCCCGGTTTTCCCTATACCACTAAAAAGCAACTTTATTTTTCTTGTTGTTGGGGAACGGAGAGGAAGGGGAAGAAACTAACAAAAATGACAACAATAAAATCTTCAGAATGTCATTCTCCCTCCCTCACTCCTCCTTCTCATCATCATAAAAGAAAAAGAATTGATAAATTGAATTTCATCAAAATTAAAACTTCAGTTCTTTGAAAGACACTGTTAGGATAAAAAGATAAGCCACCAACTGGAAGAAAGTATTTACAAAGCATATATCTGATAAAGGACTTGCATCCAGAATATATAAAATGCTCAAAAATAATGAGAAAATAGTCCAATTTTTAAACTGAGTAGGCACCTCATTG
Organism: Anoura caudifer; assembly: GCA_004027475.1. Lineage (NCBI taxonomy): Eukaryota > Metazoa > Chordata > Mammalia > Chiroptera > Phyllostomidae > Anoura > Anoura caudifer. The sequence continues at coordinate 248,517 of PVKU01000622.1, forward strand.
AAGAGCATATACAAATGGTAACTAGCAATAAAGAATGTTCAACATCATTACTCAGTTAGGGAATGCGAATCAAAACCATAATGAGATAAAATGGCTTCTCATCCATACCAAGTGTTGGTAAGGATGTGGAGAAACTGAAACTCATACCCTGTTAGTGGGGACATAAAACGGTATAACTTTTTGGAAAGTAGTGTGATGGCTTAATGGTTAAACACACAACTACCTTATGATCCAGCACTGCACTCCTAGGTGTTTACCCAAGAAAAAGAAAACGTACATCCATACAGATACTTGTATATAGATGTTCACAGCAGCTTTATTTGTAATAGCCCAAAAATACTTACTAACAACCCAAATATCCACCAAGAGGTGAATGGACACACACATGGGGCATAGCTATGCCATGCAGTCTTAGTCAGCAGTACATGAAAATTAATGATACATACAACTTACACGGATCCCTAATTATGCTGAGTAGAGAAGCAAGACAAAAATGAGTATATACTATACTCTTAACATAAACCTCTAGCAAGTGCAAACTAATCTATAGTGACAGAAGGCATTTCCCCACCTGGGGAAGAGCGGGCACAGAGTGGTGGGCGATGGGGATCATCAAGGGGCACAGGAAACATTTGGTGGTGACGAATGTGTTCATCATCTTGATTATGGTGATAGTTCCAAAGATACACACATGACAAACTTAACAAACTGCATACTTTTAATATGTGACATTTATAGTGGGTCAATTATATGTCAAAAAAGCTGAGATTGCCTATTTGAGGTCGCCCTCTTGCCAGCCTAAATTGTGGCCTTGCTGCAAAAATTTTCTTGAAGAGCATTTAGGAACAGACTGACATTGTTAAGTTTAATGTTCTGTGAAATCGTCTGAACTAATTGTTTCAAAGGCCTGTGGCAGCAGTTTTCTGAGATTATATCAGACGACACTTTTTGTCTTTATGTAAACAGAAACTAATGTTGCCACTGGATACCAAACAGTGCTTTTACTGCAAGAATCCCAACCATATTCTTGCCAACAGCTGAATGGGTTATTTCACCTGAAGACATTTGAGAACAATGTCCTTACTTCCCCATGTCACAGTCAGTTACTTTACTTGGTGGTCTCTGCAGGGAATTCTACAAGGGAGACAGCAGACTTGAATCACTGGTGGATTGTGTGTGTGCATGTGTGTGTGTGTGAGAGAGAGAGAGCATGAGCGTGCTGCACTCGTGTGAGAAAGACGGAGAGACAGGGGATGAAGGAGAGAGACACGGAGGAAAACAGGAAGCGAGACCTTGAGTTCTGGCTTTAATCCAGCCACTTCTTCCCTACAGTAAAAAACTGTGGAGTCAATTGCTTGACTTCTAAATAGCTCCAGTCTCTCCTACAGCTTCTAGTCCCACCCTCAGGAACACAGAGAGCCCACAATTTTTCTCAGCTTCCTTTCATGAACAGGTACATACAAACCCAGGGACACAGCACATACATGTACACTTGGACCCAAGTCCCTCCAACTACTGTGCAAATGTTTCTTCTTATTCTCTTCTCAGTAGATGTTATCAAAAACCTGTGTTACTGTGACACAGGCCTCTCTTCCTCAAATAACTTCATAATTCCATCTTACATTTGGTCCCTTTGCAATAAATCAGTGTTTTCTAAATGCAGTCCAAGCCAGTGACAACTTGAAGTTGACGAAAACAAGGAGGAAATCAACTCATTTCTTTTATATAGGTATATTTTAAATGTTACTTCACTTCTTTGAATAGAAAATTAGTATCCCTTCACAAAGGCAGAAGGTAATTCCAAACAGACATACAATGAACACTAAAGACGTCAGTAAATGTGTACAATCACTCCCTGCAGAAACCTTGGGGTCTGAGTCCAGCTCTCACTTTGGGGCTGGCGTGGCTAACAAAGGCATCTCTAGCACTTGCTGATATCTCTTTTAACAAACTGATACTTTTTCCTTGACTAGTGAACAGTACTCACAGAGAGTTGAAAGGGAAAAACTTCTTCCACGCGTCGCCATGTGCATCCTGAGCTCATCTCAAGCATGGTAGCTCCTGCCCTCCGCAATCCTGAGAGCCCATCTCCTGAGCCAGGAGGCCAACATGGATCCGAGTTCACATAAAAGTATGACCTACCTCAAGGACTTGGGAGAAGTTTGAGGGCCCCTCCCAACCCACATGGCACCTTTGTGAAAATTAGGAAAAGGAGCCCCCTCTGGGCAGGTGAGCGCTATGTGTGCATAGGGTCTGGTGACAGGATGGTGCCTGTATGAGCATTTGAAAAAGGCCTCTTTCTCCAGGCCAATGTCGCCTTCTGCCAGACAGACAACAGGTTAGATTTTGGCCCCACTCTACCCTTTGGCTTGGTGCCCTTGTGCCGTGAACAAGAGGCACAACTATACTTGATGGTTTGCCAAGCATTACCTAAGCCTCAGCATTTCCACCGGTTATTACCAAATTCATAACTCAGCGGCTGACTTTCTAGGACTCTGCGTGGTGTCCCACCCCACCCCTGTCCCACCCAACTCCTTTTAACTTCTAGCCTTTGGGCTGTGCGGTGGCTCGGGAGCACCCCCCCCCCCCAGGGACATGCACTGGAGAAGAAGGAAGCACCGACAGCTCCCCTGAGGGTCCCAGGTGTCCTCTGGTACTGGCTTGCCACTGCTGGCCTGTCCCCACCCTGCTACTGAGGCTGGCTCTTGCAGAGAAGCACCCCATCCTGAGATGGCTGTTTCCTTTCAGTCCTGCTGATACTAATAACTGAGTAATTAGTCAGGTTCAGGGCTATGCCTCTTTTGCCAAAGGCACACACTAACGAACATCAAGCCAAGGTAACTTACTGAAAGTAGCACAACTGAGGACAAGGGGCTCTAAGCAAATGGGTTCTAACTCAACACACAGCTCTGCTGCAAGATCGGAACTCTGGCAAGCATTGGTTCAAGCGACAAGAGGCTGATTTAAAGTGCCGCAAAGAGCTGGGCAACAGGAGGGGCCTGGGTTTGTATTAGCACAGACAGGAAGCAGATTTTTATATGTTTTATTCTTTAAGCTTCAAATTCTGGATAATTCACAGCCCAATCTGCATGGCAATCTTGAAAGGAGAATTCTCAAATGTTACTAAGCTGAAAGAAGGATTCACTTTGGCTTTTACAATGGCTTACACAAAGCCACCATATGAAAGTCCATATAAATAAGACAGGCTTGGTTCATAAAGCCTGTTGGAGAGCGTAGTGGGGAGGAAGTAAACTTTCCAAAAAGAGGACACATTGGCCTGTTACCTCTCCTTGAACATAAGCTTCTACAAGGTCCTCTAGTCCAGTACAGGGACCCAGGGCCCATTGGTGACAGGGCAGGGGGACCTAGAGGTGACCCACCACTTTCGAATACAAATTTCTAGAGGAAATTGGAGAAAATAACCTATCCAAACCAGAAGTGGCAAACTGGCATCAGCTCCTGTGCTGACGCCACGCCACGTGATCAGCAATGACTGCCTGAGCGCTGAGCTGGGCTCAAAGGACAGGGGCTACAACTTGATAATGACTCCAAAATGGGCTGTGACCCAGGTTAGATGGTCACATCCTCCACCACTCCTTGTCCCTCCCCAGCAGCCCTCAATAATCTTTTCCTAACAGGAAATAAGTTTGAATAAATGGTTCTCTTTAGAACAAAAGTGTGAAATTCCTCAGACAGAACATAATCATTACAAACTGCCCATTCAGCACAGCCCTGAAACACTGGAGGGACCGCTGCTGCTGAGAACAGCACTGTGCGGCCCGCATGAATCTCGGGAATAGCTTCCAGCCACAGCCCCTGGCCACCTACTTATTAAATACAATACTGCTGTGCCAACAGACTCACAGGAGGTCTGAACTAAGGCTGGGCAATTGGGCGTGCGGTCTAACCTTGAGGGCTACCTGTCCGTTCAGTCTTTGGGAAATAACGTTTTAAAAGTCCCTAGGTTTCAGACTTGTATTCCTGAAGATCAGCCACCATAAAAGAAGACATTCAATCCTGGACAAGGCATGGCTCCTGGTCACAGAGCTTTGGAGAACTCACAGAAGGCTGGGAGGGGGCTGGCTCCACCCTCATCACCAGGACACACTTCACTATTCAGAGATATGGTATTCAGAAGTCTCAGAGGTCTACTGGGTTCCGAGCTTGGCAGCATCTAGCAACATGGATTGCCTCCCGCTGGCACTCCTGTGATGCTGCCACGAGAACGTCATCTGGTGGCTCAGACACCCACTCTGGTCTCTGAAGAAACAGACGTAAGAGAAGAGCTTCTGTCCTCTGAAGGGCTTTGCCTGCCCTCCCTAGCCCTGTGGACCACAACAGCAAAGCTTTCTTACAGATTTTGCTCAAGTATAGGCAGCACACCTTCAAAAACTAGCTCATAACCAGCTGTACATGGGGGACATTAATGGTCATTGGACATCAGGAAACAATTTACTTATGCGGTCGCTTTGGCCACCCATCAGGAATTCAGGAGGCATGCAAAGCCCCTGATCGTTGTCGTGATAGTTCAGTGTGTGGGAAAAGCATTCGGGAGCCTCGTGAAAGTGCAGGGAAGGGGCAGTGCACCCACGTCCCGTCACCTCGCATTTGTCTTAACTTTCTACTGTTAAAGCAGCATGCTAAACATATATCTGTACCTGTACCCATTAAAGTTCCAAAGTACTACTCATATAGTAGACAAGCTTAACCTACAGAAGCAAATGCAAAAATCAAACCCATCTTTAAATCTCCACAGTCACGTCCTACACAACTCACACAGGACAAACAGATTTGGACCACATGAATCCAAATTGGTTTGAGAACATGAAAGTTAAGGTAGCCTCAGAAAATTTAAGCATCAGGAATTCACAATGAAACTCAAAGTGTACCCACATTGGTACCATTCACAGAGGAAATAATTCAGGGAGATCACTGGCGCCAGGTCTCCTAACTCTTAGGATTTCCATCACTCCATACTAACTCCCTCAAAAAGTGGACAAAAGGAAAAGTTATAACAAGTAAGCAATTATTTGCTATTTTTATTTGCAAGATCTTTAATCTTGCAATCAAAATATTGCAAGATTTTGAGGCTCAATACAATCAAAAGTGCAATATATGACCCAATGACTTATAAAAATTATACTGCCTGCTATTTCATCATTAACTAAATCTTGTGTCTGTGCATTAGAAGTCATGCGGGGTACATGATGACGTGACGGAATAGCCCCAAACTGCTGATGTTTACATTCACACATACTTGTATTTCTCACTGACAGATCAACAGCCGTTAAGTTTTCCCAAAGTCAGTAAAGCAACCTAATTTATTTAAGAGGCTTATTGTACTGCCTACTCTAACTTGTATAAATCTCTGATGATATCTAATCTGAAAACTCTGCTTCCTCCTTTTGCAATTATTCCCAGTTGCATTGACACTACCTTCTGGAGGAACGTACAGGGAATGCAAGCCCATCACTGCCCCGCTGAAACTGCTAGGGTCTGGCGCTCCCCGCAGGAGGTGGTGCAACCTGGGTTGCCATGTTAGCATATAAAAACACAGGAGGCTCAGCTCAATTTGAATTTCAGATAAACAACGAACAATGTTTTATTCGTTGCTTATCTGAAATCCAAGTGTAACTGGGTGTCATGTATTTTATCTGGCAACCCTACATCCTTCCACTGTGAGTTCCTGTGTATGGTTTGCACAAAAGGAGACTCTTTTCTAACATCCTGTTGAGACTGCAACTTTTGCAGATTAAAGTTGAAGAACAGTCCCTACATCTATACCATGCCCTCGATGCCTTCATACTTCAGGGACTTTCAAAGTGGCTTTGCCCTGTTCTGCTAGTGGGAGAGGCTCCCTTCGGGGGAAAGGAGGTGGGAGCAGACGGACGGGATGCACGGTGCCGCAGAGCAGCGCGCCCGCATGCCTTCCAGGCTCCACTTCCGTAGTAGCGCGCAGCTCCCACAGCACTTTATAAATGGGATAATAATTATTATTATTATGTGCTGCTGCTGTTGAGCACCTGTTTACTGATCATCAGAAACTAGACCTGGCAGCATGTTTGGCCAGCTCCCACTGAAGATGGAGATCTGGCTCAAAAATACTCCTATGAAAATAACTGGAGTTTCAAAGGATCTAGTCCCACTTAAAAAAAATAATAATCTTTGCTTCCGATCAGAAGAAAGCAGCTGATCTTTCTCTTTCTTTCTCTTCAGCTCTAAAACATTCCATTCACTCTCTTCTCTTGATGGAAACTTACCCACCTCAACCAATGAATCCCTCAGTCAGAAGAACTCGCCATCTTTTCTCACCTGCAGGAAGTAAGCATAGGAAAATAAACAACTTAAGAAGAAAAAAATCAACCACCCAGAGATGGCTAAGAGGTTTAATTATTGCCTGGAAAGCAACACCCTTGCACAGCATCTGAAAGACTAATTTTCATAATTACTTTCTGATTGAAACTAGGACTTGCAACAGGGTAAACTCATTTCCATATTAATATTAAGTAATGATTAACACAGCTCAGGACCCAAGTTCAGGATCTGAGAGCAAAGACTAAATGGAAATAAAGAAATTTTAACCCATGGGGGTAAATTTGCTACTTGTCTCTCAAATGATTTTCCATTCATTAACCGGCATACAATAAACTTACATTTGCTCCATGAGAACTCATCAGAACGAATTCTGGCAGTTACCAAGGGGCCCTACTGAACACAAAACCTCCTCAGATTTGACTCCCTACCTCCCATTTTTCTCTCCCTGTCCTCCCTCCTCAGCTTGTCTTTGTTTCTACATATTCATTCTCTCTTTCTCTCATTCTCTGTGTCTGTCCATCTTTCTCTCTCTCCCCAACCTCCACTACGCCCTCCCCCTCCTTCTCCTTCCCATACCTTCTGTCGAGCACCTCCTCACCCTCTTGCTGTCACGCTGGCCTCTCTCCCTTTCATTTCCTTGACACCTCCTGCTCTATCTTGTGCTCCCTCACATGGCCTCATACTCATGTTGCTCTCAGTTCCTCTCTCCCACCTGGCAGAATCTGAATGGCTTCAACCCCAGAGAGCAATAATTAACCAGATTAGCTAAGAGTAAATAATTTTTATTGTTCAACCCAAGTGCATGCAAATCACTAAGCACCGCTGTGCTTAAACAAACTCCCACTGGGGGTGGGAGAGCCCAGCTAGACACACACTAATCTTCATCTAGAGAATAAAATATCTTCAACTGGGAGCATAGTATCATGTGAGACAGCATACCGTCTTTTTAAAAAGAGAAATACCCTTTCAACTTTTGTCTTTGCAGTTAAAGTTGACAAACAGTGCCATAATCTTTTAAAACAAAAATTCCTGAACCTTGAGTCACATAAACCAGAATAATGACATAAGACGTTAATAATTTTTTGTTTTAATACCTATTTTTGGAGTTGCTACTTGATACTTGCCCATCCTCCTTAAAAGTCCTCCGGCCAGCAACCAAGCAATGCCAAGCAAACAAGAAACAAAATGGTGGTGGTCTGAAGCCCCTTGTTACAATGAGCAAGTTAGTTGTTACCTATTGACAAGAAGCAGACATGGAAACAGGAATTGCAAAGAGTGCTTACATTCTTATTGTCTGTAAATGTTGTTTTGTTTTAGATAATTTAAGTTTAAAGTAAAATCGAGCTTTCTCATTTTTCTTTATGAAAAAGAATCCATCTGAGAGTTAACAAATGCTATCAATAATTCTAGTCTCACAGGAAATGAGTAATTACTCTCCTGGCTCTAATAAGGCACCACATCCAGAACTTAATCCAAGTGGTTAACCCCAGGGTAACAGTCTCCTAACTATTCATTTCCACCTGCCTAGGGTTCAGTGGCACCTTTCAGACAAGCCTTTGAATATTTGGCTCAGTGAATTTAATTATGATCTTCCCATGCAAAATATGTCTCTAAGATTATATCATGTCCCTGGAATTCCAGAAGTGAAGTTAGGAATTATTCAAATTTTTTTATGTATGAGAGCCAGAGTCCAAACATTCCTATGTCAAAAGTTCATTTACATTTATTTAGTGAAGTTGCAGCTAGTATTCAAATCCTTGCTTGAGCATTTAAAAAGGAAGAAAAACTTTTTTACTCAATGTACTATTTATTATGTCTATTCATTCACATACAGGGACCAGAAATAATTAAATCAGTACCAAAAATTAAGTAGATAATTATTTTCTTATTTGCTGGAGGAAATCTCATTCATTATGCATGTTTATTTTACCCATTTATTGTTGTACCCTCTATATCAATTCCACACTATCAAAGTAATATGCCATTAGATTACAGCAGAAACAAAAGAAGTCAAGAGAACTCTTGTTCCATTATAATTAGAAAGACAAAGATGACATAGAAGAGTCTCAAAGTGATTTAGAAGAATCACAGATGAAAGAGAAATTCAAACTAGTAGAGCTGAGACTGTAAGAAAAAACCTTAAAGTGACTATCATAAATCAGGAAAAAATTATTCACTGACAAGAGCTGAAGAAGTAAAACAAAATGCAGATTCCTGATATATGCAAGAAATGTAAAAGAAAATTCTTGGGGAAAGAGAAAATCACAAATTGTGAAAGTCTTAGTTAATGAAGGAAATGTGATTTTAGGGCAGGCTTGTGGAAAGAGGAAAAACACACCCAGTGCTGTCTAGATGATGAAGAGTGAACCACGAACAGCTCAAAACATCAAATCCAAGGGAAAATACCTGAACTTCATCTTTTAAGAGACAGCCCATGAGCACCTAGAGGAAAGAGCATCAGGGACTGTCCCCGAACAGACAACAGACTGCCCTTCCTTCCTTTTGGAATACCACCCCCAGTCTCACTCATGGAAATGTTAATAGGGTATCTCAACATTCTGTCCTGACACCTCGTTAGACCAGGGCCCCAGGCCTCAGCACCAACAGATTTTATTCCCCGTGGCTGTGTTCATCACTGCCTACCTGTTGGAGCTGACTGCATCTGGACCAATCTGACTTGCATGCAGACCCATACAGACTACATCAGACATCCTCTGGAACCTCTGAGTCAGCTTCTACAACAGGGTCTCACATCCTTGACTTCTTTGATCTCTGCCAAAAGGTCTCTTCCCTATCCTTATTCCCCTTGGCAGCCATCATTCACTGCTCCCTGCCTCTCAGAGCTCTCCACTGCACCTCTGGCAACTTTGTTTCCAGGAAAACCAGCCCTTCAGCATCCGTCAGCCCTTCTCAGAATACTATTTCCACCTTCGCACTTCAATTGAAATCAGGTCTCTCTTAGAGATACTGCTTCTTCCCCTGCTGATGCCAACCATCCTCTCTTCCCCATCCTAAACTATGGTGGTGGGTTCACTCAGCCATGACTCACAGAGTCTCAGAACCCCGAGAGAGCAATGGCATTAGAAGATAAAACACTGTAGTTCTCTCCCACATAAGAAGTATCTAAAGATGGGCTTCATAAAGTCAGGATGAACCAAGGTTATTTCTTATCTAACTGCTCCAACACCCAGAGCAGCAGTTTTGCCTCATAGTAGAAGAGGGCTGTCATTTCACAGGCGAACACAAGCATATTCTAGTTAGAAGAGAGAAGGCTCTTCTCTCTCTAAGGAAGCTCTGTGTCAGTTATAAAGACCACTTTCATTTACATTCTATTGGTCAGAACTGTGGTCATATGGCCACACCTAGTTGCATGACAGGCTGGGAAATGTAGTCTTTCTCTGGGTGGCCATGTGCTCACATAAAAGTCACGATTATGTTGTCGAGGAAGAACAGATATGGGCTGTCAACTCACAATCTCTCCTTGGGATATAAATCTGTAATTCCAGGGCCACCTCCAGAACGGTGGGCTTATCCTGGTTCGGAGAGATTGTCTAGTCACGTCCACCTTCTCAGTGACACCTGGCTACGGTCTTCATGACATCCCAAGTCCTCCTGTGTCATCTAAGATGTAGATAGCCTATTCAGCACCCTGCCATCATAATTACTTGACTTCCTTGATGCCAACACTTTCAGCTTCCCTCCAGCTCTGCTATCCCATCTCCCATCCATATATTAGTCTCACAGTCATCTTTGACATCTGTTTTTTAAGGTATTTATTTATCTATTTATTTATTTTTAGAGAGAGGGGAAGGGTAGGAGAAAGAGAGGGAGAGAAACATCAATGTGTGGCTGCCACTCACGTGCCCCTACTGGATACCTGGCCCACAACCCAGGTATGTTCTCTGACTGGGAATTGAACCAGCAACCTTTTGGTTCGCAGGCCAGCATTCAATCCACTGAGCCACACCAGCCAGGGCCATCTTTGATATCTTAAACCCAGCACTTCACCCCATGAATCTCACCTTCCCATCCTTCCAGCTCCCTTACTCCCCCTATCCCAACAAACACTGAGAGTACTAGTCCCCTGAGAGCTGCATTTTTCCCAGTCTGTCAGACTTCCTCTATCTCCTTCAATCATCTCTCTCTTTCTCTCCTTTCCTCCCCATCTACTTCCCCCCAACCCTTCCTTCTTCCCTCCCTTCACCAATCTGGACACCAGGTTGTTCACATGAATTATCTCCCAACCTTCCCAGCAAACTTCTATTCTGAATCAATTATTTCCAAAGCAATGGTCCTCGAAATTGGCTTAAAATTGTTACATAGTTTTAAAATGTCTTTTTGTACCACTTTCCCCTCTACTAGATTTCAGCCTCTGTCTGTATTTTAGTTACAGAAGTGGCACAGTATGTGATTCACAGGAGTCACCTGGTACGTGTTAGCTTGTTTATGGGTAGAATGACAGACAGATAAGTGACTTGATGACAATAAGAATACATACTGAACTACAGTAAACTTAGACTTGTAGCTACTTAAAGAAACAAAGAATGCCAATTATGGTGAATCTAAGCCCAAGGGAAGCTCATGAAAGGCAGACCGCAAAACTTTATCCTTGGACTTGTCCTGCTCAGCATGAATGAAGACAGAGTTGGCATGATTATTAAAAATACCAAAGACCTGAAAGCAAAAGTGTAAAATAAATATGGTGTGCCAGAAACAAGAGCCAAAGGGCTCTGGATAGGCTAGAATCAATGTATTTATCATATACATATATGATAAATATATATATTATATATATACACACACACACTTTGTTTTTAAAAGGACAAGTGTAAAGTTCTTCATTTCATTTAGGCTCTTTACTTAGATCCAAAACCCCAACTTCACAGATAGCAGAGATACAACAGAATAACAAAACTGTACAAACTAAAGTATACATAAGGCTTTATTTTATTGCAGAGCTCAGTTTGAACAAGGAGCCCTTCCAAAGCTAATGCAGCTTCATCTTACCTTACAGACATAAGGCATCGAGAACCGAATCCTGATTCACTCTGTGCAATCACACATCAAGCACTATGTTAAGTGCAGGGCACCCAGATAGTTTCAGAATAATCCAGACCAACCAGAACATATCAAAGAAAAGTAACCTCACAAAACTCAAGAGAAAGATCTGTATCTTAATCAATGTGCCTGTTCCTGGGCCCACTACAATGATATTGTCCGATGCTACAGTTTCACAGACTCAGGGTTTCAAAATGAGCGACACCTGTCATATAACAGGCACTTAGTAAAGATTGGCTAGATAATTAGAGAATAAAGACAAGCTCTTATTGCTTTGTATCAAGTTTTAAAGATTTAATACCCCTTCATTTGCTTTATATAACAATTACCATTGGATCCCCTGTCTGAGTTATCTACCCAACGGTTTGAGATTAGTTTTATTTTTAACAAAGAGGGTACTCTTTCAAATTAACTAAAAGATTTTGCCCTGGCTGGGTAGCCAGTTGGTTACAGCATCATGCCAAGGTTGTGGGTTCCAGCCCTGAGCACATACAAAAGTCAAGCAGTGAATACACAAATAAGTGGAACAACAAATTGATGTTTCTCTCTCTCTCACTCCCACTCTTGCCCCCTCCTTCCTCTCTCTTAAATCAATCAATAAACAAATGTTTTTAAATAAGTCAAAGATGTTTATAGTATCTCCATTTATGCCTTATATGTAGAATTTTGTTAAGAGTCTGCATAATATGAACAATCCTGTTTGAAGAAGCTGAGGATTCCGACAATATCAATAAAGATCATTTCCACTCCTAACATTCTGTGAATATCTCTGACCTCTAGCTTCAGCCAAAAGAAAACAAGCCTAAAATGAAAAGGAATCATCCAGAAGGACTGATTTATTCACATTGTTTAAGCACATGTTGAATTCCTTTTGCTTGTAAGTTATTATGACCCACTGGTCAGCTGGAAATTATATCTGAACAATTCTAGGAAAGAAAGCCCATTTCCTAAAACCCTATCTAATTCATGTGAGTCTCTGTTATGTTAATGCCTTAAGCTAGGTTTATGCCCTTCAAAGGGTGAATTCATATATCTCTGAAATATAAAGTCTTTTATCAGGATACTACCTGTTATTAATTCAACATCTTGTGATGACACAAAATCCTCACCACACCAGCACAATGGGAATACAGTCGGAGAGAACCACAAAATTCCCTGACCCCTCCAATGCATAAATCAAGGCCGAGTCATGGATCCGGGGCTCCCAAAGCAGGTTGTCTGCCTCCCCATCACACACTGTCAGGTGCACACTGCAGAGAAAGACACTGGGGTTGGAGTGAGACGGAAGGACCAGGCCTTCAGCACAGCTGTGAAAAATACACACGGGGACTGCGGCCACAGTGTCCTAAACACTCACATATCCCACCTCTGCACGATTATGCAATGATTATGCAATTTTGATTTTTAAAATGCATTTACTTTTTATTGAACCACAGAAATCTTCTGAAATACAAATTTTAAAAAATCTCACAAGCTACCGGATGGGCAAGATTACTCAACAATAATTAAAACTAACCAAACAATACAGGAGTTGTTAGTAGACAGCGTGAGTCAGTAATTTACTTCCTCTACTTATTTAAAATGATGTTTTCCTTAAGTTTTCTAGCACATCCATTGAAGCATATTGTATCCAAACCATAAATATACAAAGTGTGGATGATCATTTAGGAAAAAGCATTAACAACAGATTTAATATTTTAATTATTTATAGAGTAATTTGATTACATGTAACATAAAGTGGAAGATAGCATTACTGGACCAGAGATTAGCTGCATGTTAAACTAGAGGACTGGCGAACGCACCTCACCGACCTTCCCTGCACAGGTACATTCAACCCCAGCAGTGCCCATGGCATCTGGACACAGCCTCACCAACCCAGCTCGAAATCAGCCCCTTTTAGTCTGAAGTAAAATATGTTACCCAACCCAAGTTGGATTCATAATGATTTATATACAATTGAAGGTGAACTAACGGCCTAGAATGTTCTCCAGCCACGTTTGCTGTGGTACATGCCAAATAACTATCTCAATCTTAAAAACAAACATTCACAGAATCTTGAACATGCACTCATGACAGGCAATATACTGCATGCTTTACATGTATTCTGTCTTTTGATCCTCACTATGGTAGGTGCTGTTATCACCACTTTTAGGGGCGGAAACTGAAACTTTAGGGGTTAAATAGCTCTCCTAAAGTCACTGAGGGAGTACGAGGACGGTCTGTTCAGTTCTCATTTCTAAAACTGTGCTGTTAGCCACTGCTACACACTATCTCCCCTGCTCTTCGCAAAGGCTCAGATGGTCTATTTGGTACAACTCTTTACCTTTAATGGAAGAATTTCATCCTCTTTGTCCTGGTGTCTCAGCCCTGAGAGACGAAGTTAATGACTGCTGTGAAAATTCCACAGCACTTTACCCATTACACACGGTCCTAACCCTGAACACCGAACATTCAATTTAAATCTTATCAATATTATTGTACGGACTATCCCAAATGGAATACTGCTTAGCACTCCCACACCTAGCAGATAACCTTTTAAGAGGATGTCCGTGTGACAGAGTTGTACATAGCGATTGTGTTCTCAGGCTGTTACATGCGGCACGGGGTCCACCACCAAGAAGCCGGGGGGACGGCTTGGTGTCTGGGATTTGCTCTTAGACATTAGAATTCCCAAGTAACCAATGGCACAAAAAGAAATTATCAGACCAAAAAGACAACACTCATAAAATTAAATCCTGAAACTAAAAGATCAGCTTTTTACAAAGAACATTACTTATATTAATTTGTCTGTTCGTACTTTACCCTCTCTGCTAGGAAAACTATATTCTTGGATGTTATCATGCAACCTACACTGAACAAAGACCACAAGGAATTAGAAAAAGGTCCCCAAAACCTTGGTCCTAAGCCTTTCGAAGAAAATCTCTGAAAGATATATGTTAGTCTGTTTTCCAGCTGCCTTAGAAGGTTCTAGAAGCTACCCACTGTCACAGAAAAGCATGAACCCAGGAGATAGCAGACAGCCACAGAAACGTAACAATTCCTAAAGTCAGAGTGTGGGGGATGTGAGGGCAAGAAGACAGAATCCCTGCTCTAATGAAGGTCAAATGTGGAGGGGAGATGAAAGGGAACAGAAACCAAAGCACTGGATCACTTACCTACAAACAGTGATTTATGACAAGTGAGGCGACTGTCACCACCTCACAGTGGTGCAGAGTTGCTGGTCCTGACAATAGCACAGTCATTCTCAAATTCTATTTGCCTGAGAACTTCCTGATGCACGTGTTTAAATGCGGATTCCTAGGTCCCGCTTCCAAAGATGCTGATCCAACCACTATGGAGTAACTCCCCCAGATCGGCATCTTTAAAAGCACAACATGTGATTCTGACGCAGGTGGCACTAGACCGAGAGGTTATGGAATTTCCCTCGGGCATCAGGTCCCAGTTCTGACAGCTGCCACAGAGAGACTGTAAGGAACTCTCGGTGGGTGAGCGAGACCCTGGTGAGGCGCTCCACAAGTGTGCACACTGACACAACCATCCACAGCCTGTGTGTCAGAGACGTGTACCATGACTACTAAAGAATAGTGTGTCATAACTGACATCTCCTTTCCTTACACACCTAGAAATCAAACACAGAGTAACAGATGCAGAAGAAAATGAAACCATCAATTAAGCACTTTCTCTGACAAAGCTCAGTTATTCTAGATGACACCTTAACCGTGCTCATGTTCTTATTTCTGGTATTTTTTTGTCGGATGAGAGAAGAATGAGTTGTGCACCACAGCAGCATTTAGGAAGCTTGGTTTTAAGAGACTAAGTTACAAATATATTAATAATTTTTAACATTGAAGTCAAATATAGGATGTATTTCTATGTCTCCTGTTATGAGATACAAAATTGATACGCACATTCATTCATATGTTGAAGTCTAAATCCCCCGTGCCTCAGAAGGTGTCCATATTTGGAAATAGGGCCTCTAAAGACATAATTAAGTTAAAGTGAAGTCTTTAGGGTAGGCCTAGGTCTAGGATGAGTGGCGTCCCTGTAAGAAGAGGCAACTTGGACACAGAGAAGGTGATGTGGAGACACAGAGGGAAGGAAGACACCTGTGAGCCAAGGAGAGAGGCCTCAGAGGAAAACAGTCCTCTCAACACCTTGATCTTCGACATCCAGCCTCCGGAACTGTGAGAAATAACTTTCTGTTGTTTAGTCCACCCAACCCATGGAATTCATTATGGCAACTGTGGCAAAATAATACACGTTCTCGTATAAAAAGCAAGCAATCCTATTTCATCTTCCACCTTCCTTATGGCAGAACCCCTTGTCGCAGTTCTGAGAGGAGGCCAGTCTGTCCAGAGGTGACACTCTGCACTCAGACTGAGAAAAAAGAAAGACAGAACAGAGCACCAGATTTTAAACTTACTAATTTGTGAGACCTCAAAACTCATGGAACCACCACAGCTCATTTTCTGTGGCCGCTGTTCCCCTCCGGGGTCTGCAGGGACAGAGTGGGGACGGGGCGGTGGGGACCGTGAAGGAAGAAAGCAATGTTCACAAACCTGAAGCCATCTCTCCTGGGTCTCTCAGGAAGAGAACCCAAGGTCCCTTTCCATTTTCTAGATGTAGCCTCCTTTGGTTCTGTTATTATTAAATGTATGCAAATATGGGTAGGCTGTTTCACACTGGAGAAGTGTTTACCTACATTGGGGTGGGGAGTGTATTCTGGAAACATTTCATTCTGGAAGAAATCAATGGGCTTCATTCCAACCTAGTCAAAACACTTCACTTACGGTGCAACCAAGCATTGCAAAGGCGCAGGCCCTCTGCCAGAGAGCAGCTTCCTGGCGATGCCTCGGATTTTGATGGAGCTGTTTTTAATGGACCTTTCTCCTGTTGCCTGCGTTAACCCAGAGGCACTGGTAGCCTAACTTCCTTTTTTCAGATAATTCCAGTCCTTTCCAGTCCTAGCTGACTAGCCTTCTGAACAGGACCACATTCCTAACCTCTCCCCGTAGTTTTTCCTCATTCTTCTTCCATATTAGTAACACAAACAGTGGGGAAAGGACAATGCTTCAAATCAGAAAAAGAATTTAAGAAAAGTTACATTTGTATAACAGTTACTAGATGGGTTCCTTCCTCTCCTCTTTGCTTTAGCAATACTCAACATCAAATCCCATCTTAGGTTCTACAGTTTTGTAACTGCCCCAAAGAGGGTTCTTAACGAGAACAACTCACCCTCCACCGCCCCACCCTGACCAGTGTGGCTCAGTTGGTTAGGCATCATCCCACAAAGCAAAGGGTGGCCACAGGGCACGTGCCTAGGTTCCGTCCCAGGTCAGGCAGCATGTGAGAGGCAACAACCAATGTTTCTCTCCCTCTCTTTCTCCCTCCCTTCCCTTCTCTTTATAAATAAATAAGTAAGTAATTGTTTAAGTATTTATTTATTTTTAGAGAGAGGGAAGGAGGGAGAAAGAGAGGGAGAGAAATATCAATGTGTAAGAGAAACATCGATCCATTGCTTCTTTAACACCCCCAACCAAGAACCGGGCTTGTAACTCAGGCATGAGTCCTGACGGGGAAACCAACAGGCTACCTTTTGTTTTGCCGGATAACACCCAACTCACTGAGCCACACCAGGCGGGGCTAAACAAAAATATTTTTAAAACAAAGCAAAAAAAAGAGAGTAAACCCCCTAAAAGATATACTCTCATTGCTGGAACATTCTACATACTTCTGAACATAAACAATTTAAGCAAGTAGCCTATAGTTAACACACTATTTTAAATGGCTCTATTCTTATGCAAGAGAACTTGTCAATTAACAAACTAAACTTCCTCATGCCCTTCAACATGAAGGACATCCAGAGCATCAAAAAGAGTAATGGCTGTAATTGTTTATAATGTGTTAAATAAATAAAAACCCAAGAATCTACAGTGATACTCAGAAAATAGGTGAGGAAAATTCTCTACAGAAAAATGACAGCAGCTCAACACAAAGGCAATTAAAAAAATTACAAGATATCCATTTTGCAACTCCAATGTAATAGCTGATTCAAAGAGGGGTCAAAGGAAGCAAAAAACTTGGTTGAAAATTGTTTGGAAACAGGATATATGCAGTTTGCCAGAAAGCACTCCACAAATTCTCACTAGCAACAAAGGAAAAATGTACTTTTACAGTTTTACAGTGGAAGGATCTGGCAGTCATCAGCTCCGTGTCAGTAATACTGAGTCAGCAGGATATTACGCAATGTGAAATTCACAGCATCATCTATGAAGTAGTTTTGGGCGAAATGTTTGCTATGGGCCCTGGCCCAGTGGCTCAGTTGGTTGGAGCATTGTCCTGTGCACCAAAAGGTTGCAGGTTTGATCCCTGGGCAGGGCACATACCTAGGTTGCAGGTTCAATCTCTGATTGGCAATCAATTGATGTTTCTCACATTGATATTTTTTTTCTCTCTCATTCTCACTGCCTTCTGCTCTCTCTAAAAAATCAATAAACATATCCTCGGGTAAGGATTTAAAAAAAGAGACCAATAAAAAAATGTCTAGCCCTGGCTGGTGTGGCTCAGTGGATTGAGCATGGGCCTGTGAACCAAAGGGTCACTGGTTCAATTCCCAGTTAGGGCACATGCCTGGGTTGTGGGTGAGGTCCCCAGTTGGGGGCACGTGAGAGGCAACCACACATTGATGTTTCTCTCCCTCTCTTTCTCCCTCCCTTCCCCTCTGTCTAAAATAAACAAATAAAATCTTTAAAAAAAATGTCTGTTTTGTTCTTAATGCTTGTGTCCCCGCCAAATTCCTATATCAAAATCCTAACCCCCAAGGTAGTAGGTTATTAGGAGGTAGGGCCTTTCAGCGGTGATTAGGTCATGCTGGGGAAGCCCTCATAAATGCCTTATAAGAGACCCCACAGCACTCCCTACCCCTCTGTCATGTGAGGCTACAAGGAGAAGCATCCTGATCTCAGACTCAAGCCCCCAGAACTGTGAGAAACACATTTCTCAGAGTGCTTATAAAACATTCAGTCTATGATACCTTGTTATATAGCAGCCTGAATGGACCCAGCCAATATATTTAACCGTAATCTACTCATATTCATAAATCTAACTTCCAGTTTACAGGATACATACACAAAAGAGAATAAGCACATGACTCATAAGGAAACAACCAAGAAAAACAGAATGTGGGACATTCTCCAAGACAACTAGCCCAGACTCTGCAAAACAATAAAGAAGAAGGTATGGAAGATAAGTTAAACTAATAAGACATAACAACCAAATGCAATATGTGAACCTTGATTAGATCCTAATGTTGAAAAAAAAAAAATAAGACATTTTTTCAAATAAGCAGGGAAATTTGAAAATACTGAATATTAGATGATAAAACAATCACTGTTAATTTTCTTAGGTGTAATATTATAGTAATAAAGGGAAATGTCCTTCTTCTTAGCAGATGCACTCTGAAGCATTTAGGGGTGAAATGCTCTGAAGTCTGAAACTTGAGAGAAAGAGAGAGAAAAAAGTGATGCAGGAGATAGGCAGGAGGGAGGAAACTCTGGAATGGGCCCAGGACTAAGACAAAAGACATTGATACAAAACAGAAACCAAATTCTAAGACCAGTTGCACAGGAAGGAGAAATTCCAGAGGTGCCCCAGGGCTAAAAGGACATCGACACAGGACAGAGAGACCCCGTTCTAAGATGGGTTGCCCTTGCTTTCCAGAAAAGTGCTGAATCACGGTGAGACAGGGTGAGTCAGGGTGAGTCATGACTGCACCTGTGCAGAAGATGCTACATGACCCCTGCTTCATTATAACAGCATTACAATAAATTAGCATTGTGGGACCCTCTGCCCTGGTGGCCAACCAAGGAAAATCATGGCAGACCACATGGGCAGTAGCTTAAAAGTAATATAACTACTTGCACATGCTCAATAAGGCCCACCAAAACTAGCCAGGAAGTATCTGCCCTGTAAGAACAGAGTCCCTCTAGCCACTGAAGGTCAGTCTCTGCTTGGAGTTGGCCCACTCCCATGTTCTATGGAGTGTGCTATTGCTTAATAAATCTGCTCTCTCTCTCTTTCTGCTGTAAATTCTGTGTGTTCGGTTCAATTCTTTGACCCCGGTCACTAACAACCTGGTTACCTGTGCCCACCTGGTGCAGTGTACTGCTATGGTATGCATCAAGTCCTTTCCTTTTGTAATAACTTCTCTGCAACTGTGCCCTACCATCCCACTTTATTCTCATTCAAGGGTACTTCATCCACAATCCCCAAACTCTAGCCTGGAGACATGCGTTTCTTCACCAGTTTCCTTATCTGCAGTGGGAACATCTGTTCCTGGCGGCATTGGGTTTCCTTTATGAAGACATACCCAGGAGCACCCAGGCAGGCAGAGAAAGCTGTTCCGCACCCTGAATTCCTTATTTCCCATAGGCAATGAGGTAGAAAGAGAGACCTGAATTACTGCTGTACCCAGACTGGTTCAGCTGACAAGGAATTTGGCTGCCTAACTACATGGTAATTATTAACCATGCAATGGAGTCCAGCCATCCTGGGCCCTCTGCCAAAACAAGGAAAATCCCAAATAATTTCAAAGAAGGACACTGACAGCCTTGGTTCCTGAGCACTTACTATGTGCCAGATACCCTTTTAAGTGCCTCACTTGTATCATAATTTATGGATTTCCAGATGTGGTCAATCTTTATCACATTAAGTACTACACTACAGTACTGAGTGAAACACTCATCGTAACTAAAGGCTAAAAAGTAATTTGTAGTATTATTCACATTCAGGCTAAGTCATCACTGCTTGAGAAAATGGGAATTGGTTTGGGGAAGGGGGAAGGGTAGCCGTTTCTCTCTGAAAAACCATTGATGCAAAACATCAAATTCTTGCATGTCTAGGCATCCAAAACCATTTATCATGAGAAAGAATGTATCACAATCAAAATCACAGCTTGCTGCCAGCCATGTACCATGGCAATCAAAGCCAGAGAAGCAAAGATATATCACCTTTATCCAGCAGTTCCTGAGGGGCCATGCTAATCCCACTGCCTTTGCTCACAGCTCATTTTGCACGTTAGTGTGAGAAGAGTAAAAGGACTGGAGCAGAGGTTTCCCTCCTCCAGGTCACTGCAGACAGTTACTAAGTGGGAAGGTAAGCATCGACGAACATCCCGAGGGGATAGTATAAAGGGGTAAGGGACCTTCCAACATCAAGAAAGATTGACAGGCATTTGAGTCTTGGAGAAGAGCTGCTGCATTACACGAATATGTCCAAAAAGAAGTGTGGCAAACCATGCAGCCAGTGACTCCAGTATTTAACCACATAGGAACTATACAGGAGAAAGTAATTTTTATCACTCAAATAAAAAGGCTACACTGGAATATCACGCAGCAATGGTAATTGAAGGGCAACAGACTATGCCATGCTAAAATATGACTGTGGGAGTTCAGAACATGCTACCCCAGAACATTCGGCACACTGATTGTTTTAAGCTATCGGCACTTGAAAAACAGCTAATTCGGGGAGAGGCTTTCTCTGAACTCCCCTGTCTGCTTCGGTAGATCCTCCCAACGGAACTCAATTGTCACAGAGCCCTTCCCCACCAGTTTCGTCAACCAGGGAGGGCTGACCATCACAGGACAGCAGACCAGAAGTCCACACCACAGCCAGACAGACTTTGTCACAGACTATCATATTTCCCATCTCTTCTTTAAGGGTCCGTCATCTTTTCTAAAAACTATTTGTTTTCCCCAAAGAGGCCTACATTCCTCCTTCCCTCTCCCTGTTAAGGTGGTGTTGAAGCCTGAATTCTAAACCACCCCAGGGAGCTACACATTTTCCCTCAGTGATGTATACCGCATACATAAAGTACACATTAATAACTTATTTGTTTTTCTCTTATTAAACTGTCTTTTTTTATAGAGGTCTTTTACAGCAGTCTTTACAGAACTCTGAAGGGCAGGGAAAAGTTCGTTTTCCTCCTGTGGAATGAATGACCATGGTGGCAGGCAACACACAGATGAAACCTCACATACCGTTGACCAAAA
This sequence comes from Anoura caudifer, assembly GCA_004027475.1. Lineage (NCBI taxonomy): Eukaryota > Metazoa > Chordata > Mammalia > Chiroptera > Phyllostomidae > Anoura > Anoura caudifer. Next base: position 269,939 of record PVKU01000622.1, read on the forward strand.
GAAGCCAGACATGAAAAAGTGTCTACGACCGTGTAAAATTTATTCGCATAATTTGCTTATTAACTTTTTAACTTAAGAAGGTTTTAAATATCTGTAAAATGTATATAAAATTCAAACAAAGCAAGAAGAATCCATGCTGTTAGAACTCAGAACAACAGTCACTTTTGAAGGGAGGCAGTAACCAGGAGGTGGCACGGTGGGCAGGGGTTGTCTCTGGGTGCCAGTGAGGTTCTACTTCTTTCTTCCTTTCTTTTTTAATCCTCACCCGGGGATGTGTTTATTGATCTTAGAGAGAAAGGAAGGGGGAGAGAGAGAGAACCATTGATCAGCTGCCTCCCGTACGTGCCTGAACCGGGAATTGAAATGGCAACAAAGACAGGTACCCTGTCAGGGGATCGAACCCACCACCTTTCGGTGTGGGGGACGACGCTCCAGCCAGCTGAGCCACCCAGCTAGGGCAAGGTTCGATTTTTTGATGTGGGTGCTTGTTACACAGGTTTGTTCAGTGTATGAAAATTCACTAAACTTCCATGTGCAACTTTCTACACACATATAATGCTTTCATAAAAGGGTAATTTAAAATATGAAGTGAATTTAATACTCCTACACCAAAAGATCTCTGACTTCTACACTTGAAACCACTTCAGAAATGATGGTTATCTATAAAATCAGCCACTAAAGAAAAGTAAGGGTCCAGGGCAATTAGGAGCCAACATCTACATCTATATGTAAAGTGAAAAGTGAAATTAGACACAGTCCCAGCAATAGTTCCTACAAATAACTCTGCAGCCATTAGCAAGAATTGCTGGGGGAAGTAATTACCAAGGCCTTTGATCCCCTATTACACTTCTATCTGGGATCTCAAAGAGGCTAGGACACAGATGAGGCCCAGGAGTGCGCTGACAGGGGCACCTGTGTCTCCATCTGTTTCCAGCACTAGGGCCCCATCCTGCCCCTTTGCATGGAAAAGGATCCAGGTGTGATAATGTCCTGAAATTAACCAGAGTTAAATCAAGATGCCACGTAAGTTAACTTCTATCTGGCCTTTGTAAGTGGGATGCCAGCCAGAGTTACGGCAGCCTTAGCAAACCACTGCAGCCCCTCTACCGCCCAGGTCTGGCAAGGCTGGTTAACGAGGCAGTTCATCTGGGAGGTGAAATAACAGATACAGAAAAATAAAGCAGACTGCTTTAAATCACAAATCGGGGGACACAGACCAAGATTAGAATTCAGGAATCAATACGAAGCGTGCTGCGAAAGGTTGTGAGAAGTAAAAGCATGGAAGGAACAGCAAACTCTCCTCCCCTGGAGGCCTGCTAACGCCTCGGTCGGGGTAGCTCCCCCGGCTCTGCCACAACAGACAGGGGGCTGAGGCACATCGTCCCCCCAAAGCCACCTCCAGCATACCTGCCCCCAGACTCATAACCCCCCCTGCAGGAATGAATTCCTCTTCAAAGGCCTGAATCTGCTAAAAAGAATGTACTTGCTGAAAATAAGGCAAGAAAAAAAGAGAATATGAATAGAAATGGCATTTTAATAAGTAATAAGACTTCAAGGGAGGCTGGTAGTTCAGACTCACTTCTGAACTTTAATATAGAATTAATGTACACTGTCTCCCAAAAACATCCGTCCAGCAAAAACCTAGCACAATGGTATCTATTTCAAATGCAGCCACAGAAAACAAAAAGGAACCTCCCTCTATAAACAATCAGCACTAGGATGGGCTTCTTGAATTGATCTCTGGTATGTGTCCCCTGTGACTAAAGTTCAGGTGACAGCGAACATCAGTAATATCTATATTACATTTAATATTGGCTGGAAAAATATGACTAGAGTTACATTGTATGCAATGGAAGTCTACTCACTTAAGAAGCACTAACTGAGCATCTGCTACGTGCTAGATACCAGTCCACACAGTGAAAGTCAGACCCAGCAGTGTACAAAATAGATAGTAGCCCTGCCCTCACAGGGCCTAGAATGGAGCTCACAAACTGTATTTTAGAGGGAACTCACACAGTGGTAATTTTTCCTGGTCTTTAAAGAAGAAAACTTTGTGACAACAATCTTAAAAACTTCTTTTTTGTTCTTCCGAATTTGAAAGTGGCCAGGCCAGTCATGACGCTCATTGAAATCAGTAACAGAGGCTGAGCTGTGGGCTCCTCAGAGGCACGCTGTAGGGGAGGGCAGGGAAGCCCCCTTAGCGTGTGCACCAATCTCAGGAGCAAACCAACATACAGCCTGAGAAGGCCAAAGACGCTGATCTCATCCCCAAAGGACACGGGGACTTCAAGTCACTGTACTTATCACCCTGGCTGGCAACTCCACATTCCAAACCACTGGATTATGGAAAGGAATTGTGTCCTCCAACACACTCAGATGTGATGCAGGCAACGTATTTCATGAACAGAGAGGGACGCAAAGGCCAATTCAAATGAACATCAGTTTTGGCAGGAAACCGGCAGCCCTCTGTCTGGGCATAGTGGCACTTTCCCGCGGGCAGGGGGGCGGCAGGGGTGCGAGGTGAGGGCAGCATCCCCTCCACCTCCACTATGGGATTCCTGCAGTCCTTCAAGGGCCCTCCTCTGGCCTGACACTGTGGCACCACAAGGTGACATTTTGAGGCCAGCCTCCCAGGCAAACTAAATGTTGACTGAATTCTATGATTTTCGTTTCCTACTGAAGGCCAAGCAGATCAGAAACAGCCCTTTAATGAAGTCTGCCCTTCACGAAGCAGCAGTGTTTGCTTCCAGAAGCAACACTGGGTTTTAGCCCAAAACTGTAGCACAGGGACTCGGTGTCACTCCAACTCCCCCTCCTTCTCAGTGACATCAGCTCACTTTCAGCCGAATGACAAACTGAAAGTTGGATGCCAACATGATTAACTTCGTTTTTTGCATTATTAAATTCTCGCTTTACCCACTAAAAAGTTGCCCAGCACTTGGAGGACAGGGTCTCCTGCAATGCGCTAACAATGAAGTGTCCCAGGTGAGCTCCAAACGGGACCTACTGTAACAACGGGAGGCGCCGTGGGTATGCTCAGCTCACTGACTCTGAAAACTAAGGCACCAAAAAGGAGAAACCAAAACCCTTAAAAGCCACTCCCTTCAAATCGCTTTCACACAGACTGTTGAGGAGCTAGCGGCTCCAGGGCAGTCCCAGGGAATGTTTTCCTAGTCATCACTTCTTACTACATGTCACACTGTCTTTCACAAAAATCAAAATGCATACAAATACCATGATTTCCAAATACAAGGAGAACATATTTTTCAATTAATCGATTACGTCCAGGCGGCTATTTAAGCCATTACAGAAACCGAAACCCCCGCCACCTAGGCTGATGGAAAGGTGGTCTCATCGCTCTCCTGCTCAAAAAACCCCCAGTTGGATTGTTTGGCCTTGTCATTTCAGATTTTCTGGCTTATCTTTTCAAAGTTGCAAGGGACTTCCTGAGGATTAAAAATAAGCTGTCACAGTGTTCTGTGGCCTTTCACAGGACACGGGTCACTGAGTTCTCTACGGCCCTCCATTCCAGCCGCCAGCAGTCTGGCTACACAGCCAGAGGCACCAACCGTCATCTTCGCAAACTACAAACGCCTCAAATACAAAAGGCGGATGGGCTGACCCTGCAAACTCTGCACATCCTAGGTGAGGACTGTGTTCACTTCCCCCACTGAAGGGCTTCTTCCTCCTCTCTTCTCTGAATATAACCAAACCCAGCCCCTGAACATCTTAACCTGGACACTATACCACTAAGGAATTTACAGAAATGCCTTGAACACCTCAGTTTAAAACATTCATGATTACTGACACAGCTTAAGTGTCGATGGACTGTCGGACAGATGATGGATAAAGATGTGGTATCTAAACACACACATACACACACACAAAGGAATATTACTCAGCCATAAAAAAGAACAAAGTCTTGCCATTTGTGGCAATATGGATACACCCAGAGGGTATTATGCTAAGTCAAGTCAGATACAGAAAGATAAATACCATATGATTTCACTTAATATGTAGAATCTAAAAATCAAAATAAATGAACAAACAAAACAGAAACAAAGTTACAGATACAGAGAACAGATGGCTGCCAGATGGGAGGGAGATTGGGGGGAAGGGTTTAGAAGGTGAAGGAATTAAGAAATACAAATTGCCAGTTATACAAATAGCCACAAGGATGTAAAGTACAGCTCTGGGGACCTAGTCAATAATTCTGTAGCGACTATGTAGTGTCAGATGGGTACCAGACTGCGTGAGTAAAAGAGCATGTCATTCAACTTCAGCAACAAAACAGAACCCTCAGGATAACGTGAGGAGCACAGCTCTAATTCCAAGGCCATCTCAGGTTACTCTGGGACCGATGCTGTGAAAATAATACACTGCAGTGGCTTCTCAAACTTTCATGTGCCTCCCAATAACCTGTAAATATGTGAAATGCTGATTCTGACTGAGGAGGTCGGTGGGGCGGTGGTGAGGGCCCAGGACTCCGCATTCCAACAAACTCCCTGGGGCTATTACTGATGCTGGTCTAAGGATATCAGCATCTAAGAATTTTGTAATCACTAGATTTATTTTCAAGCTACAGCTATAATTGATTGGATTGGTTTGTTTTATTAAATACAAGGTCATTAAAGAGAGAAAAGCCACCTTGTTTTTCCACATTACTAACACTGATTGAGCAATTACATTGACTATTAACGAAATGTATCAGAAATGGGTGACATGAGCTGCCATGAGGAAGGAACCGGCCAACAGGAGGCGGGAAGGGAGGACTTTCACTCTCCTTTGCAGCTTTTAAATGTTGAACCACATGAGCGAATTACCTATTCAGAAAATAAATTGTATTTTAAAATTTTAAAGCATTTCATAGGATATTCTGGAAGCTCAATAAATGTTAATTCAAATTAATCCATTTCCCAAGAAAGGAAGTTGTAAGACTTACTTTATTACTTTAAATAAGTTAGCACTTTTCTTCAAAAAGGAAATATCTCTTAGTTTAACCACCTTCTAGGATTATGCCAATATTATATGACATAATAACATTTTTCAACGTGATTACTCTTCTCTGGCACAGGAAATACCCAACAGCACACATTGCTTCATAGAAGATTCGAAAAAGCTTCTGTGTGCACCTCAAATAAGTCAGGGTCCTCCTGCTGGAAGCAGGAGAAAACTGCAAAGAACTTTCTATTATTTCAAACTCTATAAATTTGAGGATCAGGCCTATTTGCACTCTCATTCCTATTAATGGCATTCAAATCGGTGTTTTAGATCTACATACACAGAAGTAACTGAAACTGAAAACAGAAACCGAAGGAGGGATTGGTTGAAAATATGTATGTACGTGTGAATATGTGTGCACAGTGTGCATGTTATCACTTAAGGGACCCTATCACTGACCCACCTAATCTTTTTTTTTAAGATTTTATTTATTTATTTAGAGAGAAGGGAAGGGAGGGAGAGAAACATCAATGTGTGGTTGCCTCTTGCATGCCCGCAACTGGGGACCTGGCCCACAGCCCAGGCATGTGCCCTCACCAGGAATCAAACCAGTGACCCTTTGGTTCACAAGCCCTTGTTCAGTCCACTGAGCTACCCCAGCCAGGGCTGACCCGCCTAATCTTAACCTCTATTAGCCCATCCCCACCTGGACCCTCACAGGGTCTTGGTGGCAGACACATTCTTCATCACCTAACTTGGTCATGACTCAGCTGTAAGACTCTGAAAGTACTAGGTGCATTTGCAACTTCTGAATTAACGTTGATGTGTAAACCTTTTAACAGCTGGTTCTGGTTCTGCCTTGTATTGAGTCACCACAGAGCAGACTACCAAGTTCTGCTGAGGCTTCCTTCCCCACATTTCTCACTCTGCCCTCCTCCACTCACACTGCCGGTGCCCTGGCCAGGTCTCCATGCCCCTACCCCAGGTCCCCATCTCTCCCTCTCTGGCAGAGCCTGTGCTTGTAACTGAGTGGATCAGATAGAACCCCAAGCTAGAGGGAATCCTCGCGTCATAGCCCTGCCTGGAGGAGTGTCGGCAACAGACCAGCACGTGTGTCTAAAGAAGCATGGCCAGCAGCGTGCAATTCCAGCCCCCGTGTCTATTATCTCAGGAGATACCTCAGTGGTAGGGAGATAGCCAAAAACACTGCGGTGAGGAAAACACTGGGGTGGCAGCTCAGTGGATCTTCCTAACGTCTCCACTCAGCGCAGTCACAAACCGCAACAGATGCAGCCCCAAACCGGCACTGACTCCCGGTAACACAGGGTGGGTTTGGCAGGGAGCAGAGCGAGAACCCGGCAGCTCCAAGGGCCCAGCCCTGAGCGCTGCGATCCCAGCAGGAATGTCAATGCCAGGCAGGAAATCACAGACACTCAGAATTACAGGCCATGAAAATATTGTGAGGGCTGAGGCAGGGGTGTCATTCAGCTCACAAGCGTGTTCTCACCCAGGGCCTGAACTGCATCACGAGTTTCCTACCTGCCGGGTGATGGGTGTGAAGCTGCCAGGGGGCCTTTGCCCACGTTAGAAATGGATCAAGATCTGAGAGCTACTGAGCTGGGGCTGCCACTGAAAACCAAGAGGTGCTGCGGCTGCTCAGGGCTGGAGAAAGCAGTTACAGCTGCCAAACTGCCATTCCACTCACTCAGAAACTCTCAGCACCCCTCCTCCTCCTCCACCACCACCACCACCACCAAAACCGGCAGTGACTGGGCCTGCATTGCCTCCAAGGACTTCACCTGCAACCATCCCCCTGCCTGCTCACTATTCTCTGGCTTCGCTGGCCTTTTTGATGTTCCTTAAACAAACCAGGTGTGCTGCCTTTGCACTGGCCGTCCCTTCTGCCTGGAAGGCTCCTGCCATAGGAGCCTCCACAGCTCTTCTCGCCTCCTTCAGTCTTCACTCAAACGTCTCACTCAGTTTGCCTTCCATGACCAACCTGTTTAAAATGATAAAACTCCTCCTCTACCACCTCAGCACTTTTTCCCATATTTATTTTTCTTCACATCACTTACCACACTGACATTCTGCATGCTTTACTTACATATTTGTTTATTGTCTCCTTCACCAGAAGCACATGTGCTGAGAGGCTAGGAAGGATAAAATAACTTTCCAGGAGAAAAAAGGGATATTACAGTCAAAAACAACAAATGCCCCTTAGGTCCTTTTCTTTCTTCCCATTACATGGCCATTTGCTTCCTAATCATTCAAATCTAGAGTGAGAGTCCTCCTCCTTAAAGTTTCCCTTTATGTCTCTCTTTCTTAAAAAAACAAATATTTATTTTATTTTAGAGACGGGAATGGAACCAGCGACCTTTCGCTGTGCTGGACAATGTCCAACCAACTGAACCGCACTGGTCAGGGCTCCTTTCAGCTTCCTCACTTCCCTGGTCTCCCCTCCCCACACACTCGCACAGCAATGTCCACTCAAGGCAAACTTCACACTAACCAACAGCACCTGCCTCACCGGGCTACTGGGAGGCTTGCATGAGTCAGTGCCTGCTTAGAAAAGCACTGGGTCAGTGCTTAGTTCTGCTAAGTATCGTTAAATTGTCACCCTTATTATTATTTAGTATGTGCATCTGGTATCTCATATACTGATTAAAATATTATTTCTATGGATAAATTCCTAGCAAAATGAAGGCAAGGAGCTTATCCTATATTTTGGAATCCCCCAGAGTACTTAACCCAGGCTTTTAAAAATTATTTGTCAGGTGATTGAAACAAAGGACTTTTATTTTAAAGATTCATTTGAAACCCCTTAGAACCTCTATTTAAACAGTGGTTCCAATCCCCACCTCTTCCAGAACTGACCTGATGTGCAAATACAGCAAATCCCTGAAAATGACACTTACTATAGGAACTTTGTGATAGCATGAATAGCAGAGCCAAAATACTACATAGAAAGATCAAACAAATATTGACTCAAAAGAATTTTCCCCAGGGCAACTGTTATAGTCTTATCTTGAATAGAATGTTTGCACAGGTAATTAAATATTGCCATGAACTCAGCAAAATCCCAAGCAGACCCTGCCAAACCGAGTTTCACATTCCCACCATCTTATCACTACGTAAAAATCCCTCTCCTCACACCCCTCACCTAACTCGGCAGCTAATGCCAAGTGTGGGATTAAATGATAAGTAAGTCACACACCTTTTAGCTGTGGACAAAAGAAAATGGAATCTCAGTGCCAAAGACTACATTTACCTATTACCTATCCCAGAGTAAATACGATGTCTTTACCGTCCCAAAATCAATCAGGCTACCTGTTGACTTCTTGGAAATGTATGAAATAGCAAAACTGTGTAGAGAGAGAGGCATATACTGGTTTTACAGAACACACCTCTCTCAGCCAAATGCTAATGAGAGTTTACTTCCTATGATCACAGCCCATGAAGCCTGCCAGGACCCAGGGGCCTCAAAACTCCCCTCAAACTCACAGACTGCTCTCCAGTCAGGGAGCAGGCTAATGGAGAGATTTCACTAGGCTGTCTAATACATGGGGGTCAATCATGATGGGTAGAAGCCGAACAAGAGTCACCCACAACCTTTCTTCCTTCCCTGCAGTTGTTATTTATCGAGCAATATATGATGACAGATTATTTGTATGATGGTCCAGACACTATTCTAGACTGGGAATACAAAAGGAAATAAACCCTACCATGTCCTCAGGTAGGTTGTAGTCCAGTGAGAGAGAGGTACCAACAACTTAAATAAGAAAAAAAATCTATATTCTGTTAGATGTTAATGGCTAAGGAGAAGAGAAAAGCAAAAAAACAAAATAGGAAAGCAGAGTATGATATGTCACATGGCCAAAGAGAGGGACTGAAATTATAGGTGAGTAGGCAAGAACATCCTCAATGACAATTCACATTTGAGTGTCAAGAGGGTGGGAGCCAGCCTTTCAGGTACACGGTAAAGAGCATTCCAGGCAGGGAAGACTTCTGTGCAAATGTCCTGGGGCAGAGCATGGCTGGCATGCTGGGGAACATCAAGGAGTCCAGTGTGGCTGGAACCTAATGTTCACAGGGAGAAAGGCAAGATATAAAATCCGAGAGGAGTAGGAAGTAAGACCATACAGAACCTTCCTTCAGAAACATAAACCATTTTATTAAGCACAGAAAAACTATATATTTACTAAATATTCATTTACTCAAAACTCTCCCATGGTTATTTTTCCAAGAATTTATATCTCCATATTTCAAGCAAACAAATTGCTCCCTACAACAACAACAAAGCAAAAAAAAAAAGAAGAAGAAGAAGTTATGCAGCAAGCCAACACATTTGCCTAGGGAAAAATCCTAAGCTTCTATTAATAAAAATAAAAACTGTTTGTGGCTTTGAATATAACCTTCCATACATGGGACTGGGACCAGATAACACAATAGAGAACACAGTTTAGCACCATGGGAACCTGGACGTGCAACCATGCTATAAAAAGATGTCATGCTGGTTAAAAAGGATAACATGCAGCCTTATGGGAGTCCGGAACACTGAAATCTATCACAGGGACATTTTTTAAATGTGCAATGCTTTAAAGTCTTTTCAAAATTAAAATGCCAAACTGGCTAATCCAGACCACACCTATATCCTGCTCAACCAGCTTCTCAACATGAATAAGATGCTATCAGCCAAGATCTAAGACACCGCAGGGTTTGGGGTGGTACCTGAAAATCTGCTATCTACCAGGTCAATTCAATCCTGATCAACCCAGATTCATACATCACAAAAACAGTTTTCTAATTAACAAATGCTCATAACAGATTCTAAACAACTTACTGTAGTGACTACACTGTTCTTAAGAACACACAGTCCATGTCACCCAGACAAGCATGGACTACAGTGCATACTTCAACTCCTGTGTAACAAAAATCAGCTATTATTGTTACTGGCCAAGGAGTCGCCATCTTTCACTATCAGATTCTACCAGGGCCACGCCTACTGCCCCACCCACAAAAATGGGAAAATTCCTGTTGCTTGGGTCATTTTGTGGCTCTCCTGGTTTGGAAATTGGGCACAGAAATGCATGGAATTCTTTGCTTGACATGATAGAGTCTGCATTATCGAGGACAATGATGTATTATTCCAGAACAAACCCGGCAAAATGCCGCAGACAAAACACAACCAGTTGTCCCCTGCCCTGCTTCAAACATTGAAGCCAGTTATTCAATGGATGTTAAAATTCACATGTCAATTTCTCCCCAAACTACCTTAAAAAGCAGATTTTAATCAATTCATTCTATCTTGCATTTTTCCAGTTTCAGCAAAGAGCTCAAGAAAAAAAAAACAACAGCTTCCTTACATTGGTGCTCCCCAATCATCTAGAAGTTTCTAAGCAATTGAAGTAAAAAAAAAAAAAAAAAAAAGAACTTCCTCTAGGGATTGTCAATCTAAACAGTCCCTCTCTTTACCCTCGAGAAGACAACCTGTCAGTCAAATTAAAAGGAGGGTGGTCATGCATCCTTCAAAAGTAAAAGGCTTTTCTTCCTTCCAGGAAGTTTCTGGTCAAAGAGGATTAATATAGAATACAGAATATATCCCACCGTGAATAGTCAATTAATTTTTCAGTTGCACAAAGGAGTTAATAAATTCTTCATTCTGACTATAAAATAACTATTTAAAACATTGATGATTACACTAGGAATCTTTTTAAATCACATAAAATAATAGAGAAACAGGAACTATAGGTAGCATAAAAATTAAAAGTAAAGATTATCTGAGAGGATCTTCTACAACCAAAGGACAGCAGCAAAGACTATGAAGTCCCACTTTATAACACTATACAGACCCCGAAACCTAAATATGTAGGATAGTTTCCAATCTCTGTTTTATGCTTTTTCTTATTTTCTTGACTTTCTACATAGATTATATATAATTTCTACAAATCACAAGAAACAAATATTTTAAAAACTCATGCACAGAAAAAAAAACAGAAAGAAAATGTACCTTGAAAATTTTATCAGTACATGTACTTGAAAGGTAAATTACTCCTTACTTTTCATTTTTCTGTACTTTCTGAAGCTTTTATAATTATAATATAGTAAGTTATACTAAAAACAACTTTTAAAAGATATTTAAATTATTAAAATGTCAAGGGACTAAAATTTTTTAAGGGTCATAAAGGTATAAATACAAACTATGATCAGGAAGAAGCATTCACCACTGATCAAGCTACGTGTCACAGTTAAAGAAGTCACATGGTACCTACCAGTGCCTCTCGGACTTGAGCAGCACAAGACCCCCAGAGGGTGTGTTGGAACACAGGGGATGGCACCGGCTCCCAAGCTCTCAGGGGTTCCTGGCGCTACCAAGCAACGGACCCCAGTTTTAGCAGCCGGGTTTGATGCAACAGAAAGTGAGTACAGTCCAGCTTGTGTTCTTTCAGGAAGCATGTCAAGTTCATCAGAATTCCACCTTCTTTCAAAGTTCTAAAGCAGGGGCACTGATCCATCTCTCTGTAGCCAGCCGTTGGTGATTAAAGACAGTCATGTCCTTAAAAGGGAATCGATGGCCCTGGCTGGTGTGGCTCAGTAGCTTGAAAGCAGGCCTGTGAACCAGAGAGTCACTGACTGGATTCCCAGTCTAGGGCACATGCCTGGGTCGCAGGCCAGGTCCCCAGTAGGGGGCGCACAAGAGGCAACCACATATTGATGTTTCTTTCCCTCTCTCCCACCCTTCCCCTCTGTCTAAAAATAAATAAATAATTTTTTTTAAAAAAAAAGGAGGGGGGAAAGTCAATGAAATGGAGATAGTCCTGGTTCCAGGGCTAATGAGTTTGTCAGAGCTCCCCGATGGACGCAGCCTTTGGCTCCAACGTGGCAGACTGCTCCTGGATCCCTAGAATTTCCATAAACATATCAAATCTCCTGGCAGCAGTTTTCACAGACCCTATTTTTTGCTACAATGATTTTGTTGGATGCCTAAGAATGGGAGACAGTCCATGAATTCACTATTTATCAGTTATAAGGAGCAAAACAAAAAACAAACAAACAAACAAACAAAAAAAACAGATGAGCTGACCAAGCACTTACCAGGTGAGTGAGAACACTGGCATGCAGGGAAGGAGAGTGAACTATTTACGAGTCAAAACAGTTTCCGCCCTTTCACTCTCAACCTCACACTCCCAGCCACCTCAGGGTCATCAGGAGCTAGAGACAAAAACCACACTCAGAAACCCCATGAAACCTCAGTAAGACACCTCAACGCCTAAGTAACCACTCAGGCCACACCCAATCGCCTCCACCTGACAGCCCATCAACGTGCTACAGGTGTCTGTGTGTTTCTAGGGAAGAAGGTGCCTGGCTGAGATGCATCCAAGTCTATGCAGTGAGAACCCTTGGAAACAACCTAAATTCCCATTCGGAAGAGCCTCCCGCCTCCAGGCCCCCAAACACCACACTTGCCTTTCATCCCCGATGCTGTCATTTACTGCCTGTAGTGAACTAATTACACACAGTGGGGATTTCAGAGCTGCCAGAGCTCATGTTTATCTGCTGTTAACTTGTGCGACCTCAAAGATATTTCTCCAATGCCTTTATTTCCTCTGCCATAAAAGCAAGATAAGGGAATGACATGGGTGACAAAGGGCCCTAACATAATGCTACAGTCATCCCTGTCCTGGAGAGGCCTGCAGATACGATCATTAGCATGTCTCTTTCACGAAGGCCTTTGAAGAAAACTGATGGCATGTTGTGAAAAGCATGGTAATCTCAAATAGTATCTCCTCTTTCGCTAAAACAGGTTTCAGTAGCAAATGCCACCTATAAAATTGCTGATTAAAAAAAAAAAACAGTATCAAATGTGCTTCTCTGTAAATCATTCAGTTTCATTCAGTGGGATGTATTTTTCCATACCCCTAACGACAGACCCTAGTGTGAGAAATCACTTTAAATTACATTTCCATAACCTTCACCTCCAGCACTGAACTTTAAGCAAAATGGGGCTATACTTCCTTACTGATGAAATACTTTGCAACCACTGAAGAAACAGTAGTTTGCAACCACTGTTTTAGAAGATTAGTTTGAAACATAGTCTGGACACGTGGGAAAAACTGGTTATAAAGCATTCTACATACAAAACAAGAGTATAATCTGATTTTGTATATCTATGTGGGCACAGAAATACATTCAAATAAATGGTACCTATTATATTTTGCATCTATGTATGAGGGCCCAGCCCTTTATGTATACATCTGAGTAAGCTATATACTGAAGTTATCAGTATATTAATACTTGTGTCATTATTAATACATTATTAATACGATATTAATACTTGTGTCACAAGTTAGTGCAAATTTTTGCAGTCTCTTGTCTCTTTATTTGTATAGAAGTTTTAAATTTTAATATATTTAAATCTGTTCAATTTTTCTTCACTGGTTGTTTCTCTTGTTTTAGAACCATAAAAATTCTTACTTCTATGCAGACCAAATAAATATTTTCTGCTAGTTTTTCTATACTTTGAAAATACTCAATTACAATGTACTCAATTACATTGAATATACAATACTCAATTCTTTGGAGTTTATTTTTGGAATATGGTATATTTGGTGGGGTCCAAATTGACATTATGTCCAAACAACTTATTTAAAAATCTATCACATAATTCACCCACATTGCCTTATTTTGAAAACTTTAGCACCTTTGTGTTGTATGTAGTTAGGAAAGTATTCCAATTCATTTTTTTAATATGAAGTACAAGAACCTCAAAGTAAAACCCAAACATACGTAATAGTTTTGTAAGAAATCTCAGTAAGAGATTATGAAACAAATCAAATCATCATCATCAAGCCACGTCATCTTCCATGGGGCACCAGGCAGCTAAGCAATAATTCCTATTTGAAATCAGTCTTCCTAGTCTGCAGCAGGTGTGGAGAAAGTAATTGTGGGGTATATAAGTATATGGTAGCTGAGTCACCAATTGCTATTGAACTCTCTGCTACTTCTTGGGTGGCAATGTTATTCTAACCCTGACACACCTGGAAATAACACCAGTTGGCCTCAAAAGTCTAAAAGAAGTTGAAGAATTCATTGTTTAATTAAATCAAGATTCAGAAACATCATTTTTACTCTTGATTTTTTTTCTCCAGATATATTAGAAATCTACCATACACAATATGTACTATACAAATTTGCATCTGTTTTTTCATTTTCTAATGTCTGTATATTGCCATTCTCATTAAGATTTAGGCTCCTGGAAAGCAAATTTGTGTTTATCAATGGAGGCAAGAAGGAAGCAGAGGGGAGGGGAGGGGAGGGGAGGGGGAAGAGGGAAGGACCCATCTGCAATCCTTGTAGCTACCTCCTTGCTAGGCCTTGCCCACAGTGAACACCTAAAGGCACCCAATGGAACCACTATTTTAGTATTTCAGCCATATACGGTGCTTAAGGAAAAAGAAAAAGAACATATATCACTGAAAGCTTTCATCTGACTTAATCCTCCCTACTAAGTAGTATGGACAGGTTTCTGCAATCAACTCACCCTGAAGCACAAGATATGATGATCTTTCTTTGCATTTGCATAGCTACGACTCATCATTATCCAGCCCTATTTTTTTGACTCAACAAAACAGAATTGCACCATTAGGATTTCAGCATGTCTACTCTTGTAGTGACTATTTTGAATTGTGCCTTTTAGAAGCAAACACTTTAAGGAAAAAAAAATTGTAACTTCTGAGGTATATACTTGGCTTGGTTTTAGAACCTGAGCTTTTTTGCGTTCACTTCCCTGTTGCTTTCCTTTCAGGGAGGGCATGGTGAGGGAGCTTCCTCTGGAGCGAGGCAGCCCGCGGAGCCTTCAGCCTTATAACCCCTCTAACAATAAATGAACTACAGAGAGCGCGATCTATCAGCAATGCTACAATTTACTGAGCAGCTTATAAACATATGCTTTACTTGTTACTTCCAGTGCTGCTTTTGTTATCAAAAAATTCTAGAATGTATTCTCTTCCCATCTCCAAAACAACTGCTCAATTTAATACTACATTTAATTATTAAGTGCAATCATAGAACTCTTGCTTAATTTTTTAATCTAACAAAGGACAAGCATGTTAAAAATGTTGGTATTTAATTTGATAATATCCTACGTTCATACATGAAATAGAAAAGCCTAATTTATAAGAATGTCCACCCTGTCCCTGCTCTCTCTTTGCTGTTACGGAAGAATGGATACGTTTGACATGCGGCATAAGGAGTCCAGGGTGGAGGAGAGAGATTATTTTACAGGCTGACAAAGTGATCATAGTTGACTCCTCCCATCACTGTCCCCATCCTACTCCCAAGCCCAGGGGAGCCTGGGCGGAGAGAGTAGAGTTACATACTCATAAATACTAACCAGGCTGTCTCTCCCTCCCTTCTCCCAGCATTTGCCTAGGGGCGTCCACAGGAGAGCCAGGCATGCCTCACAGGAGGTTCCCAGAGAGTAGAAAGCAAATGCCAGGGTCCCAGAAAGATTGCAACTCCTTCCTCTGTATTGGGAGAGACGTATCTAAAAACACATGTAAACAAACACATACTTTATTCTTGGATCTAAGCAGTAAGACTTATCAGCAGTTCACACCTGCTACCAACCATGTTCAGGAATGCCAGTGCAGCCCGGTGGGCCTGAAAGACAGGCTACAGAGTACTCCTGCAGGAAGCACTGCTCCTGCAGTACTCTGCTCCTCTGCAATCTTTCCCACAGCGGTACTGGAGAACGTCACCGCATTTCACCCCACAGAGTCTAGATTCAAACCCACACCAACACATTTCCCCTAAAATATGCAGTCTCCCCCAAAGACTCTGAGAAGCAGGGGAAAGAGGCATTTCCAAGGTCCAACCATCAACCTTGGAACCAGCGCAAGAAGGTCACTAAGTGAAGCCAGATGCCTGTGGTTTAGGGTTGCCTGAGCTGAATGCTGACTCTGCCCCTCATCGTATCTTTCTCTTAGAAGTGACAGAGTTGCACTTACGGGACACACTGGTGTAGCCTGTGACACCTCACATTTTTGGCTGCCATCCTTCACCCCTGCCTGTGTTCATGCCCTTCACCAAGAGACTTTGAAGCTCCCCCTACTAACAGGGATCTCTGTACTCCCCTGCCCTTTGATGTTGGGTGTGCCTGTGAATTCCTTTGGCTAGAGAGAGGTTAGGACTTAAGAAGTCTTGCAGGTTTCTTCCTACAACTTCCAGCTCTGCCATTGCCTTTGGAAAAACTGCCCCAAGGTAAGTCCAAACTGCAGGCCCAACCAGGTCACAGCTTGAAGCACACCTGCTCAGTCAAGTCCAGTCTAGATCAGCCAAGTCCTAGCCAACCCACAACTGCAAGAGCCATAATAATCGTTGTTCTAAGCCAGCGATTTTCAACTGGTGTGCTGCAAGAATTTTTCAAATATTCAATCTCTGACTATTTATTCAGGGACACTGATCTTTTTTCCCCTTAGATTGTCAAATTTAAATAAAAGACAACAGCCAACACTACAATAGCCGTCTGGTGTGGATGAATCAAAATTATACCTATTTTTTGTCAGATTGGTAAAAAATATATTTTTTGGTGTGCTGCAGAATTTTGGTAATTAGTTTATGTGTGCCATGAGATAAAAAGTTGAAAACCACTGTTCTAAACTGTATTTTACAGTGTTTTTACAGCACATTATTATGGCAATAGCTAACTGATATACAGTCCAAGGAGACTGCTCATGTAAAATATTATATTCCCAACCCCCAAAAAAGATAACTAAATGTTAATAAGCGCTTACTATGGACTTATTTTTGTAAGAGCTTTAGGTAAATTTATTTATTTATTCCTCACAAGAACCCCAGAACACAGGTAGGATTTTTATTCTTGTTTTAAAGATGAGGCAGCCCCATTAAGTAACTTGCCCACAGCTGGAGTATGGTAAAGGCAGGATCCAAGCCCCAGTCACCTGGATCCAGAGCCCTTGCTTATAACTTCGATGCTAAACAGCCTTGCAAACCTCCTGCCCCTTCTACCTAATATTCTGCTACAGGTTCCCATACCTTCGGGGTAAAGTCCAAACTGACAAGCCCATTAGTAAAGTATTCCAGGCTATTCACAGTCCCATCCCTATCCAGACTCCCTCCTCCTCACCCCTCCCTCATGGTCTGCTCCAATACACTGAGCTCCTACACTTTACAAACCCACCAACCATATCTCACCTTGAACCCAATGCTCCCTGTCTGCAGAATGCCTACTCCCTCCATTCTGGGCCACCTCCAGGTCATCCTCTAGGACACAGGCCCTGGGTACCTCCTGCAAGAACCACATCCTGCCCCAGCCAAGTGCACAGGGCTGCTCCTCCTGAGTCCTCCCTGCTCCCAGGGCCTTCTCCAAAGAGCACTCAGGGCGACTACCATTGCTTAGCTTTCTCCTGAGCCCAGCCACCAGCCCCTTCAGGGCAAGGCCTGAGTCCTATTCATCTTTGTCAGCCCGGTGATTAACAAGGTGTCTGGTCTCATCGTGGGAAGACAATAAAAGTTGCTAAATTAAAAAGTGGGTGAAAGGAACAATGACATGATGGAAAAATGGATATGGAGACAGGAGGTTTAAATTTTCATTTTTAAATAGCAAGTCTTCATTTCTAATAAGCATTAATTAAATTGTTCAACACCCCTGAGTCTCCAGCTACACATTCTTCAATTAAAATAGTTCTTTCATGATGGTTTCCTCTGCCAAACCTTTCCTCGCAGGCTTATGTGTTCACCAGAGCAAATTGGGACGGCAACAAAGGCACTGTATTTGATGCAACAGCAGGGAAATTGAAGGCCTGCTCCCTACATGTTCACTCCTGACAACACAAAAGTAGATGTATTAGGATTTAAAATGAGATGGAGGAAAGTCTATGGCAGAGGAAGGCAAATTATTAAGGAGTAAAAGAAGAAGATTCCCAAGACAGGGCACAGATGGGTGATGATTTGCCATCAGGGAGAAAGGTTCATATTAAATGAGCCAGCACGGGGCTCCTGAGGGAGGCCCAACTCTCAGAATCCCGACTTGCGGGTGATAAGGGGGTGGTACTGCCTTAACCTCCAAGTCACACGGTAAAGGGGCAGGGCTCCGTGACCTGACAGTGGCTGTGGGGAGCTGACGAGGGCCACGAGATGGAGGCTGCAGCAGCCCTCAACATCACATGGTTCCCAGGCCCCTGGGAATGGCCAGGTCCCAATCTCAGAGCCAAGAGAAACTGCATCCAACAAGAGTGAAATGTTCCTGGAGTCGGAGGCTGAAATCCTATAAACATGGTTCCTGTCCCTACTGCAGCTTCAAGTACATGAATGCATGCAGTTCTGATGCTCAAGAAAATATACCCCTGGTGTTTCCTGAGCAAGATGGGAGAGGCTGGGTGTTCCTTGATCCCTCTCGCATTCAGTTTGAACTGGGTGTCAGCATTATAGACAACTAGGTATGAGAACTAGAGATCCTTGAGATCAGGCCTTCTAAGAGTTTCCAAACACTTTCTAGTGACTGCTTTGCTCAAACAACAGCTTGGGGAAGCATTAATGCAGGAGAGGAAACCGAGGCTGCTTCCTCTGGGAGGTAGGGACCACCCCTGGGACAGCTTGATAGCTTGGAAATTTGGGTGGAAAATCAGATTCAGTCCAAACCTGTATTTTGCAGTAAAGAAAGTATAGGTTAGAGGGATTAGGTGACTTGTCCAAGGTCACAGGGTCTGAAGACAGAAGGACCAACAAAAGGACTCAGGTTCCTGACTGCCTCCAAAGGCTCTGTCCTTTATGCAGTGCCATCCCTTTTCTTTCTTTTCTTTTTTAATTATTGATTTCAGAGAGAGAGGAAGGGAGACAGAGAGAGAGAAAGAGAGAAACATCGATGTGAGAAACATCCATTCTTTGCCTCTCATATACACCCTCACCAGGGATCGAACCCACGACCTAAGTATGTGCTCTGCCCAGGGACTGAAACCACATTCTTTTGGGGCAGAGAACAATGCTGCAACCAACTGAGCCACCCAGCCAGGGTGCCACCCCCTTTTCTATGAAGGCCCTGCACACCCTCACCTCCCTCTCCCTTCCCCATTAGCAAGTCCCTGGGCTGCTCTAGGGCTTAGACAGGGGTGAAGAATGAGTTGGTGACAATGTCTCAGAGATGCATTTATTGCGCATAATAGGGAAAGCTCTGCTATAAACACCAATGCATGCCCTCCACTGCCCACCCCAATGGACCCCCAGCCCGAGCAAACCATCAGAGGCTTTTCAACGACCTGGAACTTTCTCAGGATCTCCTCCCCTCCCCCTTTCCTTTTCCGTTGCATTCGTAAGAGCAGTGAATCCTATGACTGCCTGCAATGCTGTGACTCTTCAATTTGCTGGGTTCATCCCCATATGGTCTTTGTGTTTGGTTTTAAAATGCTGTTTGCACCACTTTTTAATTTCATTTTAGAAGTCTGCAAGGAGACAAGCTAACATTAAATCATAGGGACTAGAGGGGACTTTACAAACCGCTTACAAGGCACAAATAGAGTAGTTATTTTCCTATTTCCCTTTTGATTGAATTGGCTGCTGTATCATATGCAGTAAACAGTGTGAACCAGAAAGCAGTTCCGCCTCCTTATCTCACTCCTCACATAATCAAAAGAAAAAAATGCAGTGTAATAACAAAGAGAAAAGGAAACTAGAACTTCATGTTTGTTTGAAAGTTAATTAAACTTGAAAGGTTTGTGGGGACAATTCATTTTCTTTTGTAACCCAAGGCCATAAGGTTCCAGTTCCATTTACCAGTGAAATGATTAAAAAATATCCTGTTATTTTAATCATAATAATAAATAATATATAATAAAGCCAGAATCAAAGGTTTCTTTTCAAATAGCAAAGTAAAATGGAAACCCATGTACCACACAATCCTGAATTGACTTATAAAAAAATACCAACTCTGTAAACTTATCTAAGATGTGTACCAATTTAATTGCTTTTGTTAATAACCACTTTCATTCTTTTCTAGAAAGATGACATTACAGTAAGCCCACAGGTATGACTTTATATGCATCCTAATTAATCCTCTGAACTGACAAGAATAAAATGGAATGAGTATGTGCTTTGCAAACAAAGTTGAATATACAATAAAACAGAACAGGGCTCCTTCCACAAGCTTTCTGGGTAACTCAGATCTGGAGTCAGATAACATCCAGTCCTTGTCAATTCCATGTCAAAAACACCTGTCAAAAAGCACCCATGGGTAGGACAATGCTGAGCAGCTTCGCAGGCAGGTGAAGCAGGAACCCTACAGGGGCCCACGGAAGATGAACATGGGCTGGTGTCATATTACTCCAACCAGACACAACAAACGGAGCCAGGAGGCAGCTAAACATGAACTGCCTCCCCACGGAAAGGGCTGTTTGTGTGTGTCAGAGAGATAGAGGGAGGGAGAAACATTTCAGAAAAAGAAGAGCTGCTGATGAGATAAAACAGGAATTGTTACATTAGGTAATAGGTTTCTTCTATCAAAAATGTGAGGTTGGATAAAGGATTTCCAAGCATCCAGTGCTAAAATTCTTTGGTTGCATTCAGTAGAGAGCAAATGTTCCATTAGCAAACTGAGGCCCAAAAACTCCAAGGGTGAAGCCCACATCTGGCATCAGTTTTCTTCTGTTGGGTTACCCTTCGATGGGAACCACTTGCCAGAACATAAAACTTCCCACTTCCTGTCTGTCTCCCCAAAAGACTTCTCATGAGCTCCCTGAGGATGAGGTTTGTGTTTTAGTCTGTGTGATTCCAGCACAGTACCTGAAACAAACAGTGGACAATCCAAAGCAGGGAAAGGCAGGGTAGAAAATCTAGAAGGGAAAATTGGAGTTTTATTTTTAAACAATGAATGCTTAAGTCTTAGAAAATGTTAGTCAAACTCCTTAGCACCTAGATGTCACATGAATAGATTCTTCAATTAAAATACTTCTTTTCTAGAAACTATTATGCCACGCCTTCCAATGCACAGGACAAAAGGAGTTTTTATTGCTTGATTGTCCCTTCCCTGGGAGGAACCAGTGAGCAACTCCTGCTCCATCACTCAGATTCTTAGAGTCATCAAAACAGTCATCAAAAGCAGCATAAATTATACTTGTCATCTCGTTAATCAGGAACATCAGGGAGGAGCAAAACAAGGAATTTTGATCTCACCACTTCTATTCAACATTGTACTGTCAACACAATTAACCAAGAAAAAGAAATAAAAGTCATCCACACTGGAAAGAAAAAAGTAAAAGCTATCTCCATGTGTAGATGACATGATCATGTATATAGAAAATCCTACTGAATTCACAAAAAAACTGCTAAAGTTAACCAAGTTTGGAAAGGTTTCAGGGTACATGATCAAAACATTAGACTCTATTGCACTTCCATGCACGGCCAACAGACAATCCAAAAATGAAATTAAGACAATTTTATTTACACTACATCAGAAAGACAATGCTCAGCAATAAATTTAAGTTTAAAAATTAACTTTAAACTTTTTTAAGATTTTATTTATTTATTTTTAAGAGAGGGGAAGTGAGGGAGAAAGAGAGGGAGACAGCAATTGGTTGCCCCTCACATGCCCCCAATCGGGAGCCCAGCCTGCAAACCAGGCACAAACCCTGACTGGGAATCAAACCGGTGAAACTTTGGTTCGCAAGCTGGTGCTCAAGCCACACCAGCCAGGGAGGGCTAAACTTTTTTTTTAGTAAAAGAAGACTTGAACACTGAAAATTACCAGACATCATTGAAAGGAATTAAAGACCGAAGCAACTGGGGAAATATCTCTCAAATTAATAATCCTCAAATTGATCACAGATTCAATGCAATCCCTATCAAAATCCAACCTGGCTTTTTTTTGCTTTTTTTTTTTTTTTGCAGAAATAAACAAACTAACTGTAAAATTTGCATGGAAATATAAGGGACCCAGAATAGCCAAAACAATCTTGAAAAAGAAGAACAGAGTTGGAAAACCTCTACTTTCCAATTTCAAAACTACTACAAAACAGCAATAATCAAAGTTGTGTGGAAGTGGCATAGGGGCGGACATGTAGGCCAATGAATAAGACTGAGAATACAGAAGTAAACTACATATTAATGGGCAACTGGTTTTTGACGAGGGTGCTATGCCAACCAATACAGAAAGGGCACTCTTTTCAACAAATGGTGATGATATAACTGGACAGCTGCATGCAAAAGAATAAATTTGGATCCCTAAATCATACCATATACAAAAATTAATTCAAAATAGATCAAATATCTAAATGGTAGAGTTAAAACTACAAAACTCTTAGGAACATCACAGGTATTAACCTTTATGACCTTAGATTAGGTAATGGTTTCTTAGATATGGCATCAGAATCACAAGTGAAAAAAATAGATTAATAAGACATTATCAAAAATAAAACTTTTGTGTTTCAAAGAATACTGTGAAGGGAGTGAAAAGATAACCTTTAGAATAAGAGAAAATATTCACAAACCATGTGCCTGATAAGCATCTAGTATTCAGAATACATAAAGAACTCTTACATCTCTACAATAAAAAGATAAATAATCCAATTTTTAAATGGGCAAATAATTTGAACAGACATTTCTCCAAAGAAGATACACAAATGGTCAATGTGTGCATGAAAGATGCTCAACATCATTAGTTTTTAGGAAAATGAAAATCAAAACCACAAAGAGACACAACGCCACATGCACCAGAGTGGCCCTAAGCCAAACCTGGACAATGAAAAGTGTTGGAGAGGATGGGGAGGATCTGCAACCCTCCGACCCTGCTAGGGGGATGTGAGGTGGCACAGCCAAGGTGGAAACAATTCGGCAATCCCTCAGAAAGTTAAACAGCTGCCATGTGATCCAGAAGTTACATTCCTATGTATGTCCCTGAGAGAACCAAAATATTCCTCGCAAAACACTTGTATGTGAACGTTCACAGAAGCACTATTCATCATAGCCAGAAGATGAAAACGACCCAAGTCTCCAACAAGATGGATGGATGGATTGACACGATACGGGACACTGATACAACAGAATGATTTTCAGCCATAAAAAGGAATGAAGTACTGGTTTATGCTATACCTGGAAACCATTCTGAACCTTAAATTTTAAAGATATTGTGCAAAGTGAAAGAAGCTAGACATGAAAGGAATTATTCATTCAAATGTTGAATGAATAATTCCATTTACATGAAATGTCTAGAATAGGCAAATCCATAGAGATTAAAAAGTAGAGTCGTGGTTGCCAGGGGCAGAAGGAAGGAGGAAACGGGAAGGGATGGTAATTAGTATGACATCTCTTTGTGGAGTCATGAAAACATTCTGGACTTAGATAGTGACGATGGTTGCCCAACTCTGTGAACATACTAAAAACCACCAAGTTATAAACTTTAAGAGAGTAATTGTTACGGCATGTGCATTTGTCTCAATTTTAAAATAACAAAATAATGGTGAGATACCTTCATCTTCTGCAGTAAAATGCTCACTGGTAGAATTTTTTGGAAAAGTGGTTTGGAAATGTGTATCAAATTTGACCTGACCATTCAAATTCTAAGAATTGATCCTCTGTAAATAATTATGTTACCACTTTAGCTATAAAGATTATCTGCAATGTTGTTTATAACATCAAAATACAGAAAATAGTCTGAAGGCACTACAGAGATTTTGTAAGTTATAATTTCCATGGAATTTCCATAATTTCATTCCATGGAAAATGCTTCATCAGCTGTTAAAATTATGTTTATGATATATTGTTAACCAGAAAAAAAGGAAATAAAACACAATGTGGGCTGTGACCACATGTTTGTTTTTCTAACTATGTAGATATATATGTGTACGCGGGCCTCCATATTACAGAAATAGCAGAACTAGGCTGTCTTCACGCCATAGCCACTAGCCGCATGTGTGTATTTATAGTTAAATTAATGAGAGCTAATAAAAATTAAAGGTTCAGTTCCTCAGTTACACTAGCCATATTTCAAATGCGCAACAAAGACAGGAGGACAGTGGCTGCTGTCGTGAGCAGCACAGAACATTTCCGTCGCCGCAGAAAGCTGTTGAAACGAGCTGATACAGAAGAATATGCATCGAGTGGGCTTAGAGGTGCTTCTGATTTTCTTCTCTTCATTTTTGTTTCTTTTCCCCCTTTTTCATCATAAATATAAATGTTTATTTTTAAAGAATATTTTTATTTTGTTAAAGATGCAAAGTAAACTGAGATGGGGGAGGAGGGGTCTAGGAAAACCCCCCATGGGTGCAGGCTTCGCCCACCACTGGGAATGGAGCGAATCCTTTGATCTTGGCAGCCCGGAGCTGCTTCTGAGAGCCTCCCTCGCTGAGACCACACTTCTGCACCCACTGAGCTGGGGTGATGAGGGGATGGGGCACCCACGAACTCCTACTGTTCTTACATGACGTTCAGCAATTTTTCAAGAATAATGCTTCTCAGTTGTTGTGTGCCTTTAATGGATTACCACAGTAATAAAATGACTCTTTCTGTTCATTTTGTCCAGATTTATAGCTGCTTTCTGAGAAGAGGATTTGCAACCTCCTTGCTTGGCCACAGCCAGAAGTCTTGCCTCCTAATATAGATTTTAAAAAATAGTAATAATCCTGGGACTGCAGGAAGTGTCGGGAAGAGGTGTTCTCAAGCTCTAGGTGATAAAATAGTTTAGTTCATGCTTTCTGAAGGATGACATGGAAATATGCATCTGGAGCCTTAAAAATATTACAGCCCTTTACTCAACTGTGTCACTTCTAGAAAGTCCATTCCAAGGAAATAATCTTGGATGTGCTTCAGAGATTTAGCTACAGGCATATATACATGACAGGGTTGTTGATGATTGCAAAAAGCTGAATTCAAGCTAAGAGGACAAGATATAGCCATGTGATGAAAGAGTACACCAGCCATTAAAGATAATGTTGTACAGGAATATTTAATGACATAGAAAATGTTTGTAAAGATTAAATTTTAAAGAGTTTTGATACAGTGTGAGAAAGTATCATTTCACATTTGTAAAATACGTGCGTGCACATATACTCACATACATATCTATGCTTAGAAGAAATGAGAGTAATTAAATTGTAAACAGCGACTATCTCTGAAATGGGGGAACATCTGATGGGGGAGATATAATCTGTGACTTTCCACATGTGCCATAACGAACATGTATCACTGTGGTAATTAGGAAAAATAAAACTTTCATCTGTTTCAAAAGATGAAATCATATGTCTTAAGACAGGAAATCTTTGTACATAGAACTTGAAATAAAATTACACTTCAGATGAGTATTTTTACATTTTGCTCTGGGCTTCCTGGCTGCCAGGGCACTAGGAGAAATATAAAAAATTACATAGGTCTCCCAGGAGATCAACGGCCACCCTGGCACCAGATTCTAAGGGAAAAGCGTGATGCACGTGTCTCGGTGACACTAATACCCACCCTGCAGCGCGGCCCCGCCCTCATCTTCGTCCCGACTACTCTAGTAGCTGCTGAAGAACTCTGGTCCTCACACCTTGCTAATGGACAGGGCACCTAATTTTTTCATAAAGCACTTCCACAGCTATTTTCTACCAAAATCATCCCAAAATAAATGAGACGTTTTCAATAAGACGCCAACGATTCTTTTATGTGATAATTTGATGGTGACACTGGCTCACGGTGAACAAGAATACTCAGATTATTTCACAGATGAAGTGTATCATGTTTCCTAATAATGTACATTTCTTAATAATCCATCTGATCAGGTGCCCTCTGAGAGGAGAGAGAAGAAAACTCAGGCCAATGGCTATGCACACTTGCTCTAAAACCTGATGGAAATCACAAAGAGGCTGAGCCAGGGCTACCAGCCGTCCAACGGTCCCAGCAAGCGGAACCTCACCGTGACAAGGAGGAGCTTCCAGAACAGCGCTGGAACCGCATCTATCAGAGTCGGAGACCCTGACGGCTCAGCTGTGTGGGCAGGGGCGAGGGGTTGCGTGCCATGAGGGCAGCCGAGCCTGTTGCCTTCTGTGGATATCTATCCTGCTACAGAAGCAGTTTAAACTAGATTTCCCTCTGTATCTGACCTGCATTTTCTCTCAGACTCTATGTCTCCAAGTCACTCCTAGAGATAGCGGCACTTGGAATTTCATAGAACTTCGGAGACTACTAAAACAACTTCCTTCTCCTTCCAAACCTTCCCCACCTCCAAATACCTCCCACTCCATGTCCAATGCTAACCTTCCAAGTCAAAATCAAATCTTTCCTGACTACCTTTGTGCCCTGTCTTTCACCTGTGACCTCTGAGAACACGTGCCCACGACACAGCTCACTGGCATTCATCTTGCACTTCACGTGAGCAAGATGCAGGCTGAGAAATACTGGGTGTCTCACACAGAACCTGCCCCAGGGTCTCATGCATGAGCACCAAGCTGACAAGTCATATAGATTACCCTGTGTGTCCCCTGCCCGAAGTTAATGCAGGCCTCTCGAGCTCTTGTGTTGGTAAGCTATAGATAAGGCTGGTAGCACAACTGCCAGCAAAGCAGCAGCGCTGAAAAGCCGATGTTTCCTGACTGGGAACACCACTGTCTAAGGTTCACTCAACAAATTAATTTTTTTTTCTGATCCCTATGAAGAAAAAGAATGAAATATTCTTTCTTGCCACCCAAGGAGTTCACAGTCTCTTGGAAAATAAAGATACATATGTAGCTAATTAGGATAACATGTTATTAATGTAAAAAAAGGGGGACACATAAAAGTCACCCCAAAACACCATCAACAATTGTTCCTTAAGAGATGGTTCCAAGTTACACCCCACTGAATTTGGGCCAGTGACTAGAAATGGTATCTAAAGACAGACCAGGAGCCCTTCCTTCTCCTACTCTGAACGGACCCACCCGCTCGCAAGGCCCTGGGCCCTCGGGCACAGAAGTTCCTCTAGGGCATGACACCAGCAGGGTGCTGAGGAAGCTGAACAGCGGAGGAGCCAGCACCACAGCAGGCACAAGACAACTCTGAGGCACCAGAGGAGCTGCCTTGAAACCGTTCCTTGTGGAATATGGGCTGGAGGAGCATTTTTCACACTGCAAGCAACAACTCAATGGTGGGTCATGAAATCAATATAGAAGTAGAAGACTTACAATAAGAGCTGCTTCATAAAATGTTTGTTATGGGTATGACTGCACGTGTTCGCACATTCATGCACACACATGTGCACTGGGGTCACAAAAATGGATTTCTTTCAAAACAGTCCGCAAGGTTGTGAGTTAGACAAATTACTTGGGAGGTTATAGAAGGATTCATTTCAATTCCGGAGAAAGAAAACACCTCTAACAAGTAAATTTCACAATGGGTTGTGTTATTCTGAGTGACTAGAGTTTCCAGCACCTGAAAGACAGCAAGCAGTGCCAAAGCCACAATTTTTCACGGACGGTATTCATAGAAGTCATAGAAAGTTAAATGAGAAGAATGCTAAGTGTCTTCTCCATTCTATGAAACTATCCATCAATCACAGGTAATTAACTACCACTGAAAGCACAACTAGGAGGGAAACAATTCCACAGTCACATGGGTGAGTACATACAGCCTGAGACTTTATTTGGTTGTTTATGTTGGAATAGCACCCCTGTGAAAGGAAAAGTTGTGAGTGATACTTAGACCAGAGGTTATCAACCTAGATGTGCATCTGGATCACTGGGGAAGCTGTTAAAAGATACCCATGCCTGCATCCCAATGTATATCAAGTGAAACACTGGAGACCAAGATTTTTATGTTGTGTAATGTTCCCTAGGTAAGAGTTGAGAATCACTGATTTATACATATAAAACGTATAAATAAAATTGTACAAAGCATAGAGGGAAAGAAAACAGCACCACGATTTTACAAGAGGATTGTAAAAAGAAACAGCTACAGAACATCAAAATGAAGCTTTTAAATTCTGCTCAGGGCTGAAAAGCATCACAAATAAACAGCCAGATAAAATGCGAGTTCATAACTCCTCAGAATTCACTAGGCAGTTGAGGTCACAGAGGAGCAAACTAGGCCAAAATCTAAGAGAACCAGTCACCTGCAGGAAGAAACAAGACAGAAGCACTTGTTTACCTGAGGCAAATGCACCTAGACACTGGCTAACAAGCATCAAGTAACAAGTAATAAAGGAATGCTCCTGGAAGAGTTGAAAGAGCATGAAGACAGACCACTCAAAGGCACAGGGTAAAAGGAAGACCTAAGGCTGACACTGAGACAGATGTTGAGAAAAGCCACGCAGCACACCAGCCCCGACTCTGAACTCTAGATATCGTAACCCCAGCGGAGTTTGAAGTCTGTGGCGCGCTGAGGACGACCAGAGCAGCAACACACTTCAAACCCAGTTCAACTCGCAACTAGAGTACCAACCCCACACTGAAGGCCTAATAAAAACAGAAAGGCTTACCCATTTCTAGGTATAAAAACTATTCATCTCAGTCTCTAAAGTTCTACACAAAATGTTTGATTCTCAACATAACATCACAGAACGTACAAGAAAATCAAGAAAAAACTACACTGCCAAATAACATAGCAGTTAACAGAACCAGGTTCAGATATAACTCCGATGTGGAAGCTATCAGACACAAAAATTAAAATAAGCATAATTAATTGTAAAAGACCCTAAAAGAAAAGTTGAACAACATAAAAGATTAAAAGTATAATTTTAACAGAGAAATAAAAACTATAAGAATAAATGAAAATGTTTGAAAGGCTAATCACAGTAATAGAAATTAAGAATGCTTTAAACAGATATTCCTCAACAGATTTGACACAGCCAAGCAAAGAATCAGTGACCTTGAAAACAGGTCAGTAGAAATTACCGAAAGCAAAACAAGAAGGAATAAAAAGATGAAACAAAACAAACAAATTTAAAATGTGTCCAGGAGCTGTAGAATAATACTGAAAATTCTAACCTAGCTGTAATAAAGATTGCAGGGAAAAAGAGAGTAGGACAGAAGAAATAACTGCTGAGAATTTTCCAAAACTAAAGACAGACACCAAGCCACAGATCCAAGTTCAAAAATACCCAGCAGGTCAAATACTAAGCATGGGTGTGTGCATATGTGCAGACTCAGGCATGTCATATTCAAACAGTTGAAAACCAAAGAGAAAAGGAAAATATTGAAAGCAGTGAGAGAAAAATGATACATTCAGAAAAGGAACAAAGATAAGAATTACAGAAGGCAGACAAATAAGAAGGCAATGAAACAACATCTTTACAGTGCTAAAGGAATAAAACTCCCAACCCAGATTTCTATATCCAGTGAAAATATCTTCCGAAATAAGAAGGAGAAATAAGACTGTCACAGATAACAGACAATGAGAGAATTCACTGCCAGGAGATCTACACTATAAGAAATGCCAAATGAGGTTATTCAAGCAAAATATAATGCCAGGCATAAATTTGGATGTGTACAAAGACATGAAGTGCTGGAAATGTAATAAATGAAAATCAAACAAAAAAACCTTTTTTATTTTTAATTGCTGTAAAAGATAGCTGTTTAAAGCAAGAATCAACAAATTATGGCCTTCAAGCCAAATCCAGCCCAATGTCTGCTTCAGTATGATCTATGAGCTAAGAATGACTTTATATTTTAAAATGTTTCTTAAAAGAAAAATATACAACAGAGACCATATGTTGCTCAGAGCCTAAGCTATTTACCTTCTGGCCCTTTACAGAAAAATTTTGCTAACTCTTGGTCTAAAGCAAAAATAGTAGCAAGGTTTGGTTTACTGTTTATGTAAAACAAAAATGATAACAATAGCACAAAGGATGTAAAGGAAGAAATGGGGACATACTGCTGAAGGTCCTTTCCACTACACACGAAACAGTAATTTATTTGAAAATAAACTCTGGTGTGTGTGCATATATCTATATATTACTAAAAATGTTAAAGAAGCATAAACAAGCAGTCCATAGAGAAGATAAAAGGGAATCATAAAAATGCTCAATAAATAGGACCAAAAAAACCCCCCAAGAACAAAAGAACAGACAGAGCAAACAGAAGACAGCATGGCAAAATGATAGATTTTAATTAAACCATACCATTATCATAGTAAGTGTGAATGACCAACACACTGATTAACAGACAGATACTGTCAGATTGGTTAAAATTGTAAGACCGAACTCCATGAGGTCTACAAGAAACCCACGTTAAAAATATAGACATACATTGGTTAAAAGAAAAAGAACAAAGGTATAGGATGCAAACACTAACCAAAAGAAAGCTGCAGTACCTATACTATTAACACTCAAAGTAGACTCCAGAACAAGGAATACTAACAGGGAGAAAGAGGATATTGTACAATAAGGACAGGATCAACTCTCCCTTTCTTAGGACCTAACAACCCTAAATATATGTGCACTTAAGAACAGATGGTTAAAATATGTGAAGCAAAGGGTGATGAAACTAAAGTGATAAACAGAAAAAAACTATCATTTTAGCTGGGGGCTCTAGCATTCCTCTCTGCCATCGATAAAACAAGTAGACAGAAAATAATTACAGACACAGAAGATCTGAACAATTCTATCAAGCAACTCGACCTGCTATCTCTGGAACATTCTGGCAGAATACACATTGGACCAACAACAGCAGAGTACACATTCTTTTCAGAACTTTACCAAGATAGACTATATTCTAGGCCATAAAACAAATGTGAACAAATTTTAAAGCATGGAAAGTAGGCAAATTATATTATGAGATAATAATAGAATTAAACTAGAAATCAGTTAGAGAAAGACTTCTGGGAAATTCCCAAATATGTAAAAATTAAATGACATATTTTTAAAGAACACATGGGCCAAGAGGAAGTCTCAATGAAAATGTTTACATATTTTAATTCTAAATGAAAATGAAAATACACATATTGAAATTGTGAAACTCAGCTAAATCAGTGGTTAAAGGGAAATTTATAGCATTAAATGCTTATATTAAAACAAGAAAAATCTCAGATGAGTAACATAAGCTTACTCTTTAAGAAAACTGAAGAGTAAATTAAACCCAAAGCAAAAAAGAAGGAAGAAAATAATAAAGAACAAAAATCAATTAAGTTAAAAACAGAAAAATAAAAGACAATATTAATAAAACCAAAATCTGGATCTTTGAAAAGATCAATAAAATTGATAAGCCTCTAGACATACTAAGTAAGAAAAAGACTGAAGACACAATTTACCAGTATCAGGAATGAATGGGGGGCATCTCTATGGACTCCACGGTCATTAAATGGATACTATAACACTACCACAAACAAGCCTATATCCATAAATTTGATGACTTAAGTAAATCAATTCCTTGAAAGATATAAACTATCAAAATATATCAAGAAAAAAATAGGTAACCTGAATTGCAAAAAACCTTTATCTATTAAATTAAATATGTAGTTAAAAATCTTCCATCAAAGAAAACTCTAGGTTTCATTAATTCATTCTACCAAACACTGAAAAAAGAAAAAAATACCAAATTTATGTATTTTCTTCCAAAAATACATCACAACCAAGTGGAGTTTATCCCAGGAATACAAGGCTGGTTCAACATTTGAAAACCAGTCATTGTAATTCAGCATCTTAAATATAAAGAAAAATTGCATGATCCTGTCAATAGATGCAGGAAAAGCACTCAGCAAAATTCAAAATCCATTCATAATAAAAACTCAGTAAACTGGGAATCCAATGGCATTTACAAAAAAACCTCAGCCATCATCACAATAGTGAGATTGTTCCCCCCATGAGAAAAAACAAGGCAAGATACTCTCTCTCACCACTCCTATTCAACACTGTGCTGGAAACCTTAGTCAGCGCAATAAGGCAAGAGAAAGAAGAAAAGGCATCCATATTGGGAAGGAAGAAATACAATTGTTTTTATTCACAGATGACATCATTGTCTATATAGAAAATCCCAAAGAATCTACAAATAAGCCTCCTAGAACAAATAACTGACTTTATTAAGGTCCCAGAATGCAATATCAATATACAAAAATCAATTATATATCTATATATGCTAGCAACAATGGCAATCCCTCAAAAATGAAATACATAAGCATAAATATAACAAACTATATGTAAACTATATCCTAAAAGCTACTATACTGACAGAAAAATAAGAAAAAAATGAAATAAATAGAGACATTATATCGTGTTCATGTATGGAAAGACTCAGTATTGTAAAGATGTCTATTTTTCCTAAATGAATTTATAAACTCAGTACAATCCCTCTAAAAGTCCCAGCAGGAATTTTTATGTATGTTGACAAGCTGCTTCTACAATTTATATAACAAGGCAAAGGAACTGGAAGAGCTGCAACAATTTTGAAAAAGAATAAAGTTAGAGGACTTATACTATGACCTTTCAAAACTTATTATAAAGTCATGGTGACCAAGACAGTGCAGTGTTGGCACAAAGCAGGCATATAGATCAACGGAAGAGAATCGAGAGTCCCGTAATAAACACATTTATGGCAACTGACTTTCAACAGAAGTGTCCAGACAATTCAAATGGAGAAGGAAGAGTCTTTTAAACAAATGGTGCTGGAACAATTGAACTTCCACATGCCAAAAAAAATTTCCTTGACTGAAACCTTACTTATATAAGTCTTATATAAAAATTAGCCCAAAATTGGCCATAGACTTAAGTATAAAACATAAAACTATGAAACTTCTAGATGAAAACATAGAAAATTTTCAAGACTTTTACTTAGGCCAAAAGTTCTTAGCTAAAACAACAAAAATCTGTTCCATGAAAATATTGATAAATTGTCCTGTCCAGTAGTGGATTGAGTGCTGGCCCGCAAACCAAAGGGTCACTCGTTCAATTCTCAGTCAGGACACATGCCTGGATTGTGGGCCAGGTCCCCAGTAGAAGGCCCATAAGAGGCAACCACACATTGATGTTTCTCCCCCTCTCTTTCTCCCTCCTTTCCCCACTCTCTAAAAATAAATAAAATGTTAAAATATATAGATAGATAGATAGATAGATAAACTGATTTATCAAAGTTTTAAAAATTCTTCCCTGAGAAAGATACTATTATAGGAATAAAAAGATAAGACGCAGACCAGGAGAAATTGTTTGTAAATCACATTTCGGTAGAACCAGATTAATAAAGAACTCTCAAAACTTGACAGTAAGAAAACAAACGAGCCAATAAAAACAGGTCATCAAAATTACCTCTGCATAACATTTCTGTGCTGTAAATTTTTATTTGAATATATGTATTTTTCTAGTCAGTTATGGACCCAAACCACTCACCAATTTTCATTTGTACCATATTATTTGACAACAAAATTAGGCTTTTGATCTCTGTTAACCTTTGATGTACTTTACATTGAATTTTAAAAAACAATTAGTTTTCTCGGAACTCAGGAATAAAATTTCACATAAGTCCTTAATAAACAGACTACTTTTCTATCACATCAAATTGGCTCTTTCAACAACAACAAAAAAGGTTATAACTTTCTGATTCATCAAACTTACTTTCTCGCCTTTTATATAATGAACACTGAGCATGAATCACCACATTTTTAATCATAGCCATACTTCCTCCTTCCCCTGCTACCCAAACTAAACAATTCCGGAACACAGCGATGAAAGAAGTGACCCTTATTTTCCCTTTGCTCCTATTTCTTCACTTATATCTCATCACCTGGTACCATTCATTGTAAGTCATTGTAAACCATGTTTGGGAACAATGTGAAGTACAACAAACAGATTTGGCATGAAAGAAATCCTTTCAGGTTAAGTTATTCGATATGGAAATATGTAACCCTCTTCTTCCAAGTGAACATGTGTGTTTTGTTTTGTCTGTTTGTTTGGTTTTTGCCCAATACCATACCTGTTCATACTATATTTCTCAGCTGGCAATCAGAGAGATAACAAATCTTGAGGATTTTCTATGCCTTGCATGTTCCTTCTCTTAACCTTTTTTTTTTTTCAGTATAGTACTTCTCATCACCTGACATAAGAAACAAAACATTAATAAATGTCTCCTTCCAGTAAATTGTAAACTACATGAGAACAGAGACTTTGTCTTTCTTGTGTATTCTTTTATCACCAGTACCGACAACAGTGTCTGGTACACAGTAGATGCTCAATAAATATTTATGGAGTGAATGATGCCAGCATATCTCTGTACCTCATTCCCTCACATTTTTCCAGAGATCCTGGCTAGCCCATGGCAGTTCTGCTAATGGAAACAACAAAACGTGCTGCCTTCCACTCCCTCCTCTCTGCCAGGATTAGTGACCAGGTCTTTTTGTCCATTTCTGTGCTCACTAGTTACTAAGGATGGAGGATCATGAGAAGTAGCATCCGTGGTAATCCAATGTAACTCCACATGGCCACCAGTGCCCCATATCAAATGAAAACAAAAAGCAGCTCTCACTTTATACTTCAAATGAAAACAGGCTAAATGCTTTCAGAGCAATAGACAGGCTGGCTTCCTACTAAACACAACTATCGAGTATTCACTCACTGGACTTACAGTCCGCAGAATTGTTTTCTAGTTCAGGATCTACCACCAACTGCATCTTCACCAAGTCCCCAGCTGTTAGTTTAAAGACAGGTAACCACACTAAGTTGAAGATACGATGCCAGGGAGCCAGGAAAGGGTGAAACAGAGGTACTGGGGAGGCTGGGGAGCAGAACCACCTGAGAAACCTTTTCGAACTACACATGGCCCATCCCTAAAGTCCTCCTCCACCCTAACCCTCCCCTTGAGAATTGCCACCACAGACTGAGTCTCTGCTGCTGTTACTCATGAGAGTATGAAAAACTCAGAGAAAATTTTCTGGGTTTTCAATGTAAGTTCTTCAAGGAGTGGAACCAAGATTATGCTTCAGAGTGATGTCCAGAGTGGCATCTAATGTTGAGTACTCCTGTCTCTACCTGGCCTCCAGTCTCAGCTCCTTCCTTCCCGTCAGCCACACCACGTGCAGGGTCCGGCAGAAGTAATGCCTGCTGGAGTGTGGTTGGTCGGGTGCAATAATTTAGTTTCAGTTTGAACATTTCACCAAAAATGTCTTATTGTAATGTTACAGAATTACATGCTTAATTTAATAAAATATTTTGTAATTAAAGGGGGCATTATTTGTGCCAGACCCTGTACTTCTATTTTGCTGAACTTCTCCTGACTGCCCACAAGGGCCATGCCTTTCATCATCTGTCTCCACCTGTGGGAGACATGGGTGACTGCCTACCTAGCAGCCCAAAAGCAGTCTCGCTTTCTTCCTCACTGAGAGAATTTCCATTTTGCTCAGATAGGAAGCATCGATGTGCTCAGGGAAAGTGAGCCCCTCCCCCAGCTCCAGAAGACTGTTTGGCCAAAACGTTCACTGCCACCCTCTTCTCCTTTGCCAGTGACTGGTTTAGGGTGGGCATGTGATTATTCTGGCCAATGACACTTGGCCATGGCACATGGGACTTCTAGGAAATTTTGTCCTTTGTCATCTAGATACACACAAAGTAGCAAGTCCTGTCTCTTCCTTTCTGCTTTGGCTGTTATCAAACGGAGGCATAATGAAGCTCCGAGCATCCTGTTACAGGGCAGAGAAAACCAGAGGAATCTTTGAGGAGCCAGCCTAGAGCTGTGACTACTGTGAACTGCCTCCCTCCAGGCTTCTCACACAAGATAGTAAAGTAATCTAAATAACGTTATTTACAGCAGAAAGTGCCCTATGTGATATGCTACCCCATAGCCTGGGAAGTCCGTCCAACTTCTCCTACAACAGCCCTACTCATCTCCAACATAAAGGTCAACTACAGTCTCCTTGGGAAGTCTTCACTATATCCCCAGTGAAACGGTCCCAGACACTGCCCTTCCAGCTGGACTGTGAGCTCAAAAGCAAGCATTTTCACCCTTGGCAGAGGCCTTAGCCCATGTTGGGCATTAATTAAATGTCGAATGAATAAATGAACAACAAAACAATGAAGGAAAGGGTGAATATGCAAGATGCCTTCATGCCTTGGATAAAGATTTGATGACTCACAGACAGACTATGACATCCAGGCTGTATGAACTCTGCTGTAGACAGTTTTAGATGAGCAAAGAAAGGCAGAGACAATGCAATGGACATGTCCTATTTTTATCTGCCCAGAATGCAGCCTTCTCCTTAGGAACTGCCCTTCCCCAACCCCAGCAGCTGGGGTGGCACCATCACAGTAGCTAAACTGATCTCCCTGGCACCTGGGCAAAGTACCCACTTCTATGGTGGAAGCCCACTCCCTATCCGCCGAGAAGGCTTGGCCCTGCGTGGATCTAATATATCAGTAAGATTTGCTATAATGATAGAGAAGCTAGAAGACACTCTCCCCAGCCAACCCCACCCCACCCCACCCTCTCTTTGAAGGATCAGGTAAGCCTGGAGGTGCCAGTGACATTTATCACTCCATATTAAGAGCCAGTCAACACAGAGAGAACAGCTGGGATATACTGTATTTTACTGTATAATGTGCACTTTTTTGCCCAAATTTTTGAGGGAAAAATAAGGATGCACATTATACATGGGTATAATGATTCTATACCATGGTATAATAATCCCATGTATGATGCGCACAAACATGGTGCACATTATACACAGCAAAATACAGGTATATGAGAAAGAAGGAGCCCTGTAACCTGACAGGAGCTCCTGGATCTAACTATGCCTGAAGCTAAAACCCTCAGCCTTTTCCTTTATGTGACCCAATCCATTTCTATATTGCATAAAGCAATTTCCATGTTATGAAAATCCAACCCAAAGAAAAGAATTCTGTCAAATGTAATACTGAGAGCAAGCTGATAACACCCCTTCTATCTGCAGGGTCTGTGCAACGGTTCCTCATTCTTGGCCTCTAGAATGGCATCAGGAAGTAAAGAAGGCGGGGGGGGGGAGGGGGGGCGGCGCGAGGGGGGCTACCTATGAACAAGTCAGAGTAGTTAAAAATAATAATTAAATTTAAAATAAAATAAAATATAGAAAATATTAAAAAGGCTCCCCTTCCAAAAAAAAAACACACACACACACACACACAACCACCAGGCTTCCTCCTAAAAGAGCCTCCTGTATCTCCTTTCTGTTTAGAAATGTGTGGAGGCTTCTGGAAGGCATAAAGGGTTACATTAACACCTAAACAAAATAGAGAACTTTTTACCAAGCACTGTGCTATGTACTTTATGAACAGCATGTAACTTAAGGCTGTTCTAATGATTATAATACCCATTTTACTTTTGAGGAAACTGAGGATCAGCGAAGTTAAGTAACTTGCTCAAGGTAACACAGCTAGTAACTACCCACCATTCTAGACGTCTTCCACTTGATCACCCTGATCGGCAGACCCTGGGAGATGGAGAGTGCCCCGCCACCTCCACCTTTCACAATGCCCCAGGGCACCGGGACCTGCAGCCTTACAACCGAAGGCCCAAGGAGTCAGAGCAGCGTCGCACACTTAGCTTCTCGGAAGCCCCAGGTATCCCGTGTGTGGGTCGGTTACTCAACACCACCACCAAAAGTAAAGAGCCTGGCTGAGAAGGCAGCAGCACCGGTGGCGGCCCCTGGGAAGCGCCGCAGACGGAGGGGCTGGAGCTCCCCTGCCTCCTTCGTCGGCCTGGACCCCTGCACCAGCTCCGCGCTAGTCTCGGCAGTGCGGCCCCCCAGCCTCTCCTCTCCCCACCAGCACCACGGAAACAGTGCTTCCGCGGACCCGGACCACTTAAAGCGCCACGCAGACCCCGCCTTGCGCGCTGCCCCCGCTCCTGCCCTGTCCAGATGTGCGCAGCTGTTCGCCCTAACCCAGCGGCCGAACCCCGACCTCTCTGCTGTCTTGCGTCTCCCGCGAGCCTCGCTCCCCACGCCCCGCGCGCTGGACCGGGGTACCGCGCATTGCCCGCTACAGCCCTTCGGCCCCTCAGGGCCCCGACGGGGAATCCGCAGTCCCCCCGCCGACCACAGTCCCCGGCCCGCTGCGCCGCCCGGCTCACCTGCGCCGCCCGCGCCAGCCCGGCCCTCGGCGCGCTCGCCAGGCTCCCGGCCTCGGCTTTCAGCGCACCCGCAGGGGGCTGGCGCTGGCTGCGGCCGCGCGGGGCGGGGCGGGGCGCGTCTCCTCCCCGCTCTGAGCCACCTGGGGCACCCGCAGGGGGCCAAGGCCCGACAGGTGGGCCCTGCGGGCCAGTGAGCAGCCCCGGGCTCCAGCTCTCCTGGGAAACCTCACGGATCCTC
Organism: Anoura caudifer; assembly: GCA_004027475.1. Lineage (NCBI taxonomy): Eukaryota > Metazoa > Chordata > Mammalia > Chiroptera > Phyllostomidae > Anoura > Anoura caudifer. Next base: position 308,087 of record PVKU01000622.1, read on the forward strand.
CGCCGGGCAGAAGGGAGGCCCGAGCGACCTCGAGTTAAGTGACACCTGGTACCCTTAGTACTTGGGAGATGGCCAGGAGTCACAGCCCCGCCAGTTCTCACCCAGCCTGGCCTGCTTATTAAATGGACACAGAGGGAGTGTGTTGGACCCAGCTGAGCTGGAAGAGGGGGAGGCCAGCGTCCTACTATAGTAATTGAGACCCTTGGGTGAAAATGACTGACCAAGCGCACAGGTCAGATAGTGCAGAATTGGAAGAACTCAAAAGGCCTTTTCCAATAGTTCCACCCTACCCCATTCCCACGTCACCCACCCCTCAAACGATCCTCCCTCTCTTTTTTTAATAATGGCATTAGGCTATGAATAAGATCATTTCTGAAGGTAATATCCTCCCCACCCCCAGACTGCAAGCCCCAGATTGGGCAGGAACCTCACCTGTCCGCTGTTGAATCACTAGAACCTTGAATAAGCCCAGGACAGAGCAGATGTCCACTTAATACCTAGTAAACAAATGAGATGTGGTCCAGCCTTATGCTGGCCATTCACATCAGGCCTGAGTGACTCACTCCCACTTTAGCAACCACAGCCCAGAGTGGAGCAGCCAGCTTCCGGGCCACCTATCCCGTACTTCTTACCTGGCCTCCCACCCTCAGCCAAGCAGCTTGTTCGAGGTCTACATTCCCAGGGCAACTTTGTACCCTGTCAAGGAAATCTTTAACTTCAGAAGGTGTCACAGGCAGGGAAACTCGGAAACTCTGGCCAGACTTGCACTGTGGCAACACTGTGGCAACTGTCCCCAAAACCCCTCAGCTGATGGTTTGAACTGCCAGTGGGACCTGTAGCTGGGAAATCTTGGTGGGACAGAACCTCTGCAGAAATGGGGCTTGGGTTTGTTCCCCTGCTGTAATCTATAATCTGAGGCCTTTCCAGTCCTCTCAGAGATCAAGCGTGATCCAACCCATTTGCATTTACTGAGTCTCTAACAGTGCCAAAAACAAAGACGTGTCAAACTAGGAAACAAAGAGTGGTATTTTTTGTGTGTTCCATTGAACAAATGAAAGGGCTTCACACACGTACACACACGAGGTGATGTGTGATACTGCTGATTTCAAGACTCATTAAAGAAATTCATTTCGACAGTAGTACCGGGAATGCCGTATAACTTTTAAGTTACAATGGACAACATTCTTCTTATAACTCTTTTAGTACACCTCTATGCTTGCATATATTAAAACTTAAAGGCCATAATTGGAGACTGCCAAGGCGAGGTCAGGGTTGAGTGGCTTGCTCCTTCCCTTCCCCCAACAATATGCTCAACATTCTCAGGCCTGGACCCCCTCAGTCCCCCTTATCAGTGAGTCCTGCGTGGGTGGGTGTTGAAGATCTGATGTTGCCTGGCTGGGCACATCACGCTGGCCAAGGCCAACCTGGAAAAAAGTTGCAGTGGATGCCCCACCTAGGCGTGCCCCACTCCAGCTGTCCTCCCTCTGTGGCAAGTGCAGAGAGCGGTGTCCAGGGTGGGGCTGCGGTAGGGCCTGCCCATCATTACAGCCACTCACACCGGCAGGTGGGGTTGAACTTGGGAGTTCCTCCGGGTCTCAGCCACATGAAATGGGCCCAGGCCTGTTGAGTGTTGGTTTCAGTCAGTGGAGCATGTGATCCCCTGTGATTTAGGATCCTTCTGCTGTGTGTGATGTTGTCTGGGCCATTCTGGTAAGTGAAGCCACCCAGACAGACTGGCCTGGAATCATCAGGGAGGCACAAAGTTCTGCCCTGGCACACATTTGGGCTCCTCTTCCCTTGCCTTCCGTTCCCTCTCTTCTTCTTATCTCTGTCTCTATCTCCACCTCTACCAGTGCCTCCCGAATATCCCTGGGCCTGTTCTTCAAGTATGCATTTTCCCCTTGGGAAATGTTCAGGCGTAAAAACAGGCAAATCTCTGCTTGCAGGTGTTTGCTTGAAAGGGCTATCTAAAATATAAAGGTCTGGTATCATTGTGAGGTTCAGTGAGACAGTGCATGTGAGGTGCTTGAACACAGTGCCAGCCCAAAGTACCTGCCCAGAAAACAGTGCTCTTTCTGTCATTAGTGTGGCTCTGGCTGGGAGCCCGAAGAGAGCCAGCTGATGTCTGATGGGCATTAAAGTGCTGAAGACAGGGACAAAATCATTGCTTGACTCTTAGGAATCTAGAATGAATTAAACCTTGCAAATAACTGTCTTGCTATTCTCTCCTGAGCCCTAAGGAAATATCTGAACTAGAAAATCATCGGTTTCTTGTCTATCTCTAGTTCTTTTATAATGTCGTGAAAGAGAAATTATCCCAAGAGGAAATAATCCAAAATATTTGGATTATTTAAGGAAATACTTCATTAGGAAATACTTCCCTTCCTAATTTTTTCTACATTCACTGGGAACTCAATGTATACATTAATACTGGGTTTCATTTTCTGAGCATACCTGTTAATGCAGCAATGCATGTAAAGTTCCTAGGATTTTTCCTGGCACATAATAACTACTCAACCAATCATAACTAATATGAGAGAGATGTAGAGAAATGGCCCTGAATATCATCAGAGTTAAAAAGAGCTATGACTTCAGGTAGGCAAATCTGATAATCATGTGATTAGGTTACCCAAAATTTTGAGTTCACTGGCTGTGGAATCAGACTGTTTGGGCTCAACTCGATCCACCACTTACAAGGTATGTTACTATCTCTATGCCCCACTATCCTTGTCTGTAAAAGGAAAACAATGCTAGTATATCATAGGAAAGCTGAGAGATACAAACAGAATAGCCCTGAGTGAGTGGCTACTTTATGACAGTCACGGTTCCAAATTCTGAGGCTCTCAGAGCTGATTTGAGAGTAGGAATTCTTCATCAAAGGCCAGAGACCCTGGGACTGGATTCAGTATTTCATGTCTGCATTTGCTTTTCCTAAAGAGCATCCACAGCTGTCCTCAGACTTGCAAAGAGATTTGGGTCTCAAACATAATTAGAATTCACTGCCTTCCAGGCTCAGCCAAGGGTTTTCATGCTGGAAGACCTGAAGCTCATGCAGACCACTGTTTCCAGAGCTCTTCGGGGAGGAGGACCAGCTGGGCAGCTTGCTGCAGACACCATGCTCTGCTCCTGAGAACTCGGATTCAGGGAGCGGGAGGTTTTTGCGTAAGTACTCCAGATCCACTTGGCTCTGGGCAGCCTAGAAACTGATCTCATCCAACCTTCTCATTTCTCAGGTGAGGAAACAGGCCTGGGACTGGTTCTGTCTGAAACAGCTTCCATCCCACATCTGCAAGGAACCTCCCTCCCCTCTGAGTGAGGCCCTCACCCCACCTGGACAAAGGGAGAGAAATGTTTTTCCCTCCACAACCCAAGTTCACATGAGGAGCTCTCTAAAAATAAAACCAGGCTTGTTAAAGAGGAAAATAAAGTGCTCAGGCACCTTTGCGTTGGCCCTTTAAATCTCAAGGAAGCCTAGACCTTTCTTGCCAGGACTACTGACACCTCACTCCAGTGCCCAGCCCCCTCCACACACCCCCATCTCACTTTGCTATTTGAACAGCTGAGGCTATTCAGCTAACACTTTCAAGTGACATCTTTCAAAAATGTAGAGGCTTTGTTCTACTTCCTAAAGCCATAGGCAAATTACATACTGAACAGGGTATGTAATACCTTCAGTCTAATGACCTTCAGTCCTGTGAGGCCCACAGTGGGGGCCACCCCTTCCCTGGGGGGCCTCAGCCAGGACTGAGTCTGGAGCGAGTGCAGGGCAGGCAGCAGCTGCAGCGACAGCGGTTACAAAGTTCTGCTTTCAGGGGTGCTGGGAAGTGTCAGCTCAAGCATTCTCAGGCAAAATCCAGAATCTTCTCCTTTTGACTGGTGAAGTTCTCCCATGCTGGCCAATGGCAGCCAAGGGAGTACATGTTTTGTTGGGGTGTTGATTCTCACCAGCCACAGAGTCCTGATGTAGCAAAAAGTTGAAGTAATCCAAACTGTGTTGGGCATACTTCTCACATACCAGGCCAGGAAGCAAAATGCTGCAGCTTCATTTTCCTGAAAAGAGGACTATAAAAAGAGGCAGGCAGCCCCCTCGGGCCTGTGCTCCACCCTGAAGCTGGGCAGCAGATCAACTTTTCCAGATGTGTCTGTCAGTAGGACTCTTCACACTCCTGAGGACTGTGGTCAGTGTGCATTGGCTTGGCTGTCTGAAACGCCTGCCGGGGATGGGCTTGCCCCTGCACCTGGGTTTCAGAGCAAGCGCTGAAGCATGGGCTACGCTCTGTGGGGCTGCTGACAAAATCACTGGCTACAAAAATGTCCAAATGGCTTTGTTGTTGTATTTTTTAAGACTTTATTTATTTATTTTTAGAGAGAATGGAAGGGAGGGAGAAAGAGAGGGAGAGAAATATCAATGTGTGGTTGCCTCTCACATGGGGGACCTAGGCTGCAACTCAGGCATGTGCCCTGACTGGGAATCGAACCCATGACCCTTTAGTTCACAGCTTGCACTCAGTCCACTGAGCTACACCAGCCAGGGCTTGTTGTTGTATTTCTAATCCCAAGAAAGAAGTCCTTGATTCTTCCAAATTTACTTTTTACTTTTGAAGGCAACGCAAACATAATTATCATCTTTTTAACTTGTTAGCTCAAGGAGGAAATGAAATACCAGCATGGGGAAAAATGGTTTTGTTTTGTTTGCATAAAATCAGAGTTTAATAACCATTAATACACCAAGCAAAACCTTTCTCAGGACCTTTGCATTGGCTGTTTCTTCTGCTTAGAAGATCTGCCTCCGATCTTTGCATGGCTGGTTCCTTCCATTGTTCAAAGAGGCCTTTCCCAACCACCAGGTTGAAAAAAGACCCAGGACGCTTGCTCTCACAGCATCCAGTTTTCTCTTCATAGCATTTTAATGTTACTGAGTCATTTTAGAAAGTGGTGTTTACTGGCTTATAACTTGCCTCTAAGAAAATAAAGGCTTTGTCTTGTTTACCACTTCTCTCCAAAAGCAATGCTGAATACAAAACAGGTGCTCAAATATTTGCAGAAAGAATAAATGAATGCTAATATTTTGCAGAAAGTGTTGAGTTCCATGCATGAAGATTTCAGCCTCAGAAGCTAGACAACTTGTTGAGGCACCAGATTAGCACAGGGACAGGCAGGAACTACTAGAACTCTAGCCTATAAACTGTGACCATCCACTCAAGCACCAGGTGTCTGGTACATAGTACACACACAGCAATGACTGTGGGAAAACATTTCCCCGATATAATAACAAGTGATGCTTGACCTAATGTCAAGAGGACTCCCATTACTATCCTAGTGACTGTGGCTGGCTTCAAGGTTTGCAGGCCCAGGGCTGGCACAGCAGAGTGAACCCTGAGTCCAGTAAGGTGCTCTGGGCTCCGTCTCTCCTTGTGACGTGAGGAAGAGCCACTTAACATCATTGGGTGGATCCATATGATTCCCACTGTTCCTTGTACCTTTCTCTGCTACTGTAAGTATTGGTGATATACACTTTATTTTTTCAAGGTCTCCCTCATTTCCTGGCTCAATATAGTAAAGTGAAAACCACTTTAAAAAGCACTATTTATTTACAACATCTCATGGAGAAAATTGCGAACAGTGAAAATTGAAATGGGCAAGCCTAGGGCTGTAATATCAATAGAAGGAACCTGAATTCTAGAGCCAACACAACCATGTGACCTTGGACAAGTTACTTTGCCTCTTTGGATTTTGTTTTTCCTCCTGGGTTTATGTGTAAAAGGAGACCAGTATAAGGCAGAGACATGATCCCAGTCCTCTCACCTGTACCTGCGGCCGCCCACTCACCAAGGGCGGCCCCAGCCTGCGCTGCACCTCGCGGACCTGCCTCCGGTCTGCGCGCCGAGAGGGGGAGCAGACGGCTTGTGGCCAGATGCTGACACAAGCCAAGCGTGTTCTCGTGTACCAACTGGACTCAGGGATTCCGTGAGCACATCTAACCTCACTATGGGAACTTCGGCTCCTGCACAGATGAGGTTGGGGGCCGGCTCTGCGGCGGCCGTGGGTGCTGGGAAACCCACCCGATCAGACTCACCATCCAGAGTCAGGACGCTCAGGGCGGGGCACCTCGCAGGAGCCCTGGGTACAAACTCCCACCAGGCACACAGTGTGGACACTGGCCGGAAAGCCTATTCAGTGTAGTTATTGGGAGGGTGGGGCATGTTCTCTCCCCGTGAAATAGCCTAAGGCAGCTTGTCCCCAAGAGGATAGAGGGTGGAAAAGCAGAAAAATTAGAAGAACCCTAAATGTTGAGCTGCATGAGATTTGACCTCATGGGCAGAAGCAGACCATCATGCCTTCTCCCGTTCTTCCTTCTCTCTTGCCAATGTAAAGGTGCTGACAGGTGCAGGCACAGCTGGGGCCCAATGCGAAAATACCTTCTCTTAGGAAGTTCTTGAAACAATCCCTCACCCACGAGTAGAACCTTTGTAGAATTCTTGCCCGCCATTTCTCACCTGAGCCTCACAACAAACAGTGGCGAGCGGAAGGCTGAGGGCTTAAGGCTCCCTCCTTCAGATGTGGTCCCGGAGATGCTGTTTGGTTGAACAACTTGGCCAGCATCCCACAGCCCATGGATGGGAGTTACTGTCAAATCTAGGATCCAATGGCATCATTCTTTCCACTTTGGAACTGTGGTCGAAAAAGTGGCCACGTACTAAAGCTGACAACCTCAGGTGAGGCCTGAATGGCAGGCCTTACAAACTCGAGAGACTTAACGAAACCACACCAGATGGTCTGAAATGAAAACTTCCTAACTAAAAGTGAGTCATGGCGGGTAGTCGTGTCCTAGGGCAGCATCTTCCTTGACAAAGGTCAGTCTTTACTGAGCCTGCCTGCTGTCCTTTTTGCATCGAGAATAACATACCCTTGGAATGTCAGAGTAACCCCTTTTTCCAGACCTCAGGGCCCACTCTCCCACCATAACAGGAGGCCACAGAATCCCTCATTGTTACCTGGTCCCCCTGACCCTCACATACCATCCCCACATGCTGTAAATGTTAACTACCCAGAACCTGACATTGCAGAAGATGCATCTACACATTTTTCCATGTAACCCTTATGTCTTCCCCTGTGGTTCTGATGTATAAAATAAGAGATAAAACTGCCATTTTTCAGAGCATTTTCTCAATCTGTTGTGATTTTGCTTCCCAGCAACTGTCATCCATTTGGCTGGAATAAACTCATAAAACTTCTCTACAGGTTTGGAGGTTTCTTGTCAACAGAATTACAGAATGTTTCCAACTTATGTTTCAACTCCAGGATGGTTTGAAAGCAATAGGCGTCCATCTTCTCCCGGGGCCAGCACAGTGCGAGTCCTACTCTCTCACGGTGCTGGGCAGCGGCAGCAAGCAGCAGCCCCCAGTCAGGCAGAGGCCCAGGAGGGTAAGCACTCTGCAGTGTACTGTTGTGGGAACGTCTAAGTCAGCTTCAGTAGGTTGGGTGTGCAAGTGTAGTTTCGGCTTAGGATATTTTCAATTCTGTGTTTAGTGGGACATAAGCCACTAGTGAAAGAGTTGGTATGTGCTCAGCAGTGCCACTGCCTGGCAGTTAGTGCACCAGGGGTATTTTGCCATTGCCTACACGCCCCAGAAGGGGCTTTGCAGGGCAGCAAGGACGCCTGAGTTGGGGGTTCAGGTCTGTTGGCACTGTGTGTAGTTAGCATCTTTTGGCCCAGAAAAATCTGCCATCAACCTGTCCTCAACCCTTCAGCATCAACAGCATCCTCAGGGGAGGTGCAGGTAGTCTGGTAAAGGGGGGACTCCTAGGAGATCCCTGCTTGCACTGTTTCCACCTGTTCCTGAAGTTGGACTTGCATATGCAGGTGTGGTATGATTGGCATGTTTACTTGTCCTAAACCTAAAGCACTAAAATGAGATCCTATCAATCATCACGACAGGGTGGGAGGTGAGGTAGGGGGCAGCCATTATCAGCAGGGCTCCCTGAACAGCCTCCTCCGGGGTCTCAAAGGCCTGGGGACCAGGAAAACCTTCCCAGTGCCCCTCCAGTACAGCAGGCTGAGATGGGGCAAGGGACCCTTACTTTATTTTAGCTTAAGAAGTGGGGGAGCCTTGTCTGGTGTGGCTCAGTGGGTTGAACGCCAGCCTACGAACAGAAAGGTTGCAAGTTCAATTCCTGGTGCAAGTTCAATTCAGGGCATACGCCTGGGTTTCAGGCCAGGTCCCCAATTAGGGGTGTGTAAGGGATAATTGACAAATGTTCCTCTCCCTTTCTCTAAAAATTAAAAAAAAGAAGAGGTGGGTAGGGAATGTAGATTATGTACTTAAAAATGCAACCAGAGGTAGTTAATGTCCTAAAGAGAAAAAAGTTACCATGGATAGTAAGTTAAATTCTTACTACACCTTGAAGTGATTGCCTCACTCTGAGTGTCTGCTACTTGGGGAAAAGATTCTGACAGCTGTGCTGCTGCAGCGGCTTTCTCTCAGCCCCGGCTCCCGCACCAAGGCGTCCTCTCTCCTTACCATTTCGATGATTCTTTCCTAGATACATCTGACAGCTTAAAGTGATTCAATGGAGCAATCTTAGATGACTATGAAAGGAAGAAGCACAGAAGTGTTGTGAAGGTCTAAAACTTTGTATCAATTCTTTACAAAAGGATTTTTTGAGGCTTGTTCTCTCTCTCTCTCTCTCTCTCTCTCTCTCTCTCTCTCTCTCTCTCTCACACACACACACACACACACACACACACACACTGCATTATTCTGAGAGGCAGTGTTACTAGTTGCCAAAGCACAAACCTTGGGACCAGACAACCTGGCTTTGTCTTTTCTCCTCCTCCTCCTCCTCCTAGCTGTGAGACCTTGAGCAAGTTACTTAACGTCTCTGTGCCTATTTGCTCCTGGGTAAAGTGGAGATAGTAGTACTTACCTCATGGGGTTATTAGGAGAATTAGGTGGATTAATACATGTAAAGCACTTAAAACAGTGTCTGGCACATGGCCAGAAGAGTCTCTAGCATTACTTTCTGAGCATTAGGAGGTTCTGGTGGTGTTACATGTCACCCCAAACAAGTGTGCTGATTGCTCCAATTTCATTTATCCCTTCCAAATGAGTAAACTGTGGTTGTGGGTGAAGTTTCTGAAAAGCTATGAGAACTGCGGCAGGGTTCGGAGGGTGCTGAACAGGGCGGAGCTCCCACACAGAAACTCTGGGCTGACCTGCAAGGCTTCTATTACTTTGAGCCCAACTTAACTACACAGAAATTGGTGTTTTCTTTGCAAATTGGATAAAGAACCACCAACTGCCAAAGGGAAAGTGAAAATCCCATGGCTCAGGGTGCCTTTTGTCAACCGAGCCCACATTTTCGTCTGATGTGTCACCCGCGAGATTCCTCCTACTTCTGTTACTTTGTTATGTACATAAGACAAATCACAAGATGTAACCTGTCACAACTGCTAGAACTAAACCTGCCATTACACACGTCCCCGGTAATTGCCTGTGCAGATTATAGCTTCAGTTCCACATTCTCCCACAGACGCTCCAGCCCTGAACTTCCAAGGCACGGCTCAAACACCACTCGCAGCACAAGGGAGCAGGAGACTTGCAGGAACCCTGGGAACAGCGGGCACCCTGCCGTTCTGAGACCTGTAGGGTCATTTCCCATTGATATTGAAATTTCCTTTGTGATTGGGTTCTTTCAGAGGACTGCTTTCCCTTTTTAAATAAGCAGGCTTCAGCCTAAAACTTCATCCACCCCATTTGCAGTTTTACTACATAAGTCACCTTTAACAATCTGATATTTAGAGACTGCCTCTTCCAATTTCTTTGGAAAATAACTATTTCAGTAAAGATGGAAAGGACATCATTAAAGAGCATCATTTGCAGCACCCTCAATTCCACTTACAAAATGTTCATTTGGCATCCATCCTTCCCATTTTTCATTGATAAAGCTGTTTACCGTCTGCCTTCCGTGCACCATTAACTAAACCAAGAACAAGAGTGACGGTGTTTCCTACGCACAATGCCATGAGTGGCCAGAGGGTTCCATGACCCGAGGTGGGGAAGTCTCCTTGTTGAGAGAGCAGATAAAAACAATCCTGTGTTCTGCCATTTGCTGGTTTCAAAGGCTCCCAGCATCCCCTCGCAAGACCTCAGAACTGCACATTAATACTAATGATCAGGTTGAATGGAAACACATACACCCTAACCCTTCTCAAAAGATGCCAATAATCTTTCAACATATTCAGAGCTCCAATGCATTAGTTGAAGGGTGCCAATGTTCTAAAACATGTTATTAGAATAAGTGCCCTTCTTGGGCAAGAAGAAATTCAGCTAATACACTGGTGTGTCTACTGAGCTTTAACGCAATCCTCCGTTTTAAAAAGCTAACATGTTTATTTACATCAGTTGCTATCTTCTGAGTGCTTTAGGAACAAATGTCAGGTTTTGTTTTCCAATGAAAAAAAATTAAAAACAGATATCCAGGCCAATGGAAAGACAAAGAAAGAAGTCAAGGTTGACTTTGTTCATGCTTTGCATTTGAGCTCCAGCTCAACAAGATGAATTCCTTTGAGGCCAGGACATGGCCCCTACTAACACCGGCACTGGGGCCTTACAGGAGAGTGCTTTTTGGGTGACTCAAGTAAGAAAACCGGACCAGCCAAAGGTTAAGTCAAGTTTATTTTCCACTTTTAGTATTTGTCAAATTATACAACATGCAGTCTGCCAGAGTATCCATACATCTTCATTTTAGAACCTAGAAGAAACTGAAATTTTCCATGGGCCAGGGGAGGGTTACTTCCAGATCTTTTGTTACATGTACTATATTACAGCATCATCACTTGATATAAACTGTCATTCTCCCCTCCAAACCACCAAAACAAGTTGCCCACAACTTTTTAAATGAGAGCTACTGTACAGATACATAGAGCCCAGCGAACACACATCGGCAGTACACACTACATACTTTACAAACTAGACAGGAATAATTCTACAGAATGCCCTATTCCCCTCACATCTGCACACAATGGCAAGAATTTGAAACTGATACATGATTTGTAAATGTGTAAGGAGACTCCGTGGAGCAGCACTTCCTTGGCAATAGACCTGGCCCTTGTTCAGTCCTTCGTTAAAGTCTAAACTGCAGTGTTAAAGGAAGCCATTGTAGACTGTGATGCTTCCTTCAACTCGCTCAAGACACGCAGGGTAAGATAATGAAGTGAACGGAGTGGAAAACTCCCCCTGCACCCTGCCAAGGAAAACTTCCCCAGCATGTCATACAGCCCATCTGTCTTCCGCCCTGCTGAAAGAAATGCACTTCGGAGAGGGGGCCGCTAAGAGCTTTTATTTGCTTTCAGTTATCCCTGCAGGAAAGGAGAGCCAATTAGACCCTCTGTGAATCCTGGCAATGGCTGGGTCTGGTCTTGGGCCGGAGCATCAGTTTCTTACGTGAATATAGGGCTTTAAAATACACTAGATGCTGCATTCTAGACAGACATTTTCACTTCTCCATTTATCCCAATATTTCTATGAACTCTAATCTTAAATCACATGATACTATTTCCTTTAAAAGTCTTAATCTACACTTAATGTTCTCCTCACCACCTGTCGTTCGACAAAAGCAAACTGTACAGTATTTTTAAGAGATAATGCATTTGTACAGAAGTCTCTCGTAACTGACCAAACACATTTGGCATCAATATATTTTAGTTTCCAACCATAAATCTTGATATCTCAAATAGCATTCCTCTAATTTAACAACCCACTATCCTTCAGGTAGAGAGCATCTGTATAAACCACCCGGTATTCCCTTCTGGAATCAAAGAGTAAACATTCAAGAAGTAATGTGAAACACAATTACTTAGAGGAGAAAAGCCCCTGTACACACACACACACACACACACACACACACACGCTAGCAACAGCAGCAATCAAAATACAGCCATAGTCTTAGCCATTCAGATGTGTGGTTTTTACATTTAGAGTCCAAGTGCAAAGGAGAAATAGCCTAAAAAAATTAAAATTACATAAATGTGGCTTTTTAAACAAGTGGCCTACAGAGTATATGATCTCAATATTAGCTATTACATGAAGTAATACTTAGGGATCCATTTGAATATACTGCATAATCCATTCTAATAATCTGCCTACCTATTAGTCACAGTGTTGGAAAATTAGTTTAGAGGTCCTATAAAGATCAAAGCTAGGTGAACTGACTGGCTGATCAGCAACTAGCAGAGGTGTCTTTAAGAGACATCAAAGCCAACTTTCTCTGTGAATAAAAGTAAAGTGAACTTGGTGAGTACCTTATGGAGATCAAGAAATACAGAACCGTAAGTGACTGCTTCTTTGAAATATAATAGGGCCAAGGAATTCTTTAGAAATAGAAAAGGGGTACCCAGAAAAAAAATTACTTTGGAAAAAAATCTTAAAAATTAGCAAGCAAGTCAAAAAGAAATTACTGAGCTTTGTTCAATTTCCAAACACAAAGTAACACAGTTGTATGATAGACAGTAATAGTATGACAATTATTAATTGGCAGTCTTCTCAAAGGCCAACGTTTTAGCTTCTGAAACCCAAGGTAAGGTCAGAGTCTACGGCGTGCATTACACCTGCTCAGGTTGCAGCACCTGCCCTACAAGACCCTTCCGTCAGACCGCAGAGAGCGACTGGGCAGTTTACACTGTGAGAGTACTGGCAACCAAACAGAAGAATCTAGAAAATACAAGTAAGTGCAAAATTGTCATCTTCACTAAATAAATACTTCAGTAGGATTTATCCTCTTCTCTCCTTACTCCCCCGCAAAACAAAACACACAAACAAAGTGCAACATTTAACAGGTAAATAAAACAGCTCTGCTTTGTTAGGGAGTTTTATACAAGAGTTTGGAGGTCAGTTCAGTCCTTAGTGCTTTGTGTTCTCTCTCTCTCACACACACACACACACACACACACACACCTGGAACTATCTCCCATCCATACAGCCCCTAGAAAGCCCAGTGTCTCCCCCACACACATTCCATTCCAGTGGTGACAGCAGCAGGGACAGTGCCAGCTTGTCCTGGGCAGGCACAATAGGAGGGTGGGTGCTTTCACCGAGTTTGGTTTGCTTCTCATTGACTTACCCTCAAATTTGTCACAGCAGTAGCAGCACAGAAGGCCAACTGAATTGAATCTTTGTCAGCTTCCCTGAAAACTTTTCTCCTTGGAACTCCACCATTTCAATATGCACAACAGGAAGAGTTGATTCAGTTTTAGATTCATGTATTTGAATACAGTGATAGCTAAATATACAAAAAGTCATCTATACTGATTTCTTCTAATTCTGCCTAAGAAGCTGAAACCTACCGTGTTTTTGGACTATAAGACGCACCTCCCCATTTGGGAGGAATAATGGTTGTTAATGCTGCTGTTGTTTACATTTACATTGGTGAAATATTATGTTATTTATGTTATTAAATATTTTACCACATTTTTTGCTTCAAAACTTTTCCCCCTATTTTCCTCCTCTAAAACTTACATGTGTCTTATGGTCCGAAAAATACAGTACCTATCTGATGCCAAAGAGAGAACTTGGTCCAAATGAGGAGTTAAAATAACAACTTATTCATAGGCACAAAAATTTGTGAATTACTTTCTCCCCAGGACTTCCTCTTTCAATTGCAGGAATGATCCTGGGTTTCAGGCAGCAACACCCCCTCAAGGATTAAGATGGTTCCCTCGAGAAGGAGGCCGTCCGGATGCCAGCTCCAACAGGATCAGGGGGGAGGCGGCAACCCCACTCCCACTCACCCCACTTTGCAGGACCCCTAGCACCTCTGAGGGAGTGACGTTCATTCTGGCCTGGCTGACACTAGTTGCTGCACGTTCAATGGCCAAGCAGCTCAGAGGTGAATTTTATGACTTTCGCATCCACATAGATGTGTCTGAATGAACAAATTCTACATTGCTACTGTCAGATTGTTTTTCTGCCTTGAAGAAGTTTGCTTTGCATTTTAACGGGTGCCATACTAAAAGGTGTATTTTACAGATCCAAAGATGTGACCAGGGTATTCAAAATGCTTCCTTGGAGTTATTTGTTTCCGAAAAGTGTTCAGAATGAAAATTTTGAACCCTGTAGCAGCACTTATTTTTTTGTTCCCTAAAAGTATAAAGTGTTTATTTTACAGGAAACCAGACTGTTGTGGCAGAGTGTCACCACCTGCCCCCGCGGCACTTGGTTGTCCCCGCCGGGTGTGGCACGTGAGGGCGTTTGAGAAAGGAGGCTCCAGGGGCCCCGGGAGACCGCCCCAGGCCCCGAGGCCCAGTCCGCAGCAGTGGTTCCCGGAAGCCATGGGTCTCCCGCAGTCGTCCCCTTCCGACTTCTCAGGAAGAGAGGAGCCTGAGCACACATCTGTACACGGAAATTCTACACGGCTCAAGTGCCTGGACTGGTGTACTGCAGAGGGCTGGGGAAGTGAGTGTAAAAGGGAGAGGAAATTGTGTAGGAGAAAAAAAGGGACTGGTGATTAATTTAGTCCTTGACATGCTACGTGGAGTCATATCTGTTGAAAGAGAACCAAAGAGAGAACACACATGTTAGAAACAGTGGAAATACACTCTTCATAATTTTTGTTAATTCTAGATGTTCAGATGAGAGATATGCAATAGATGTACTACGCAAGCCACATAGTTTTAGATTTGTAAGTGGCCAGATTAAAAAGAAACGGAAAATTAATTTTAACAATGTACAGGGTAAAGCAAAAGTGGATTTGTAGTTCTTTGTGTGGGAAATAGTACAATAATTAGAAAGTAACAACACAAGAATAAACTGTTCGAGTACTCACAGCTGCAGGCCTACTTTGCCCCACCTCTGTTTCATTTAACCCAATTTATTCAACACATGATCATTTCGATACGTAAGCAGCATTACATGTTGAGATGTTCTACATTATATCGTTACCACTGAGACACTGCACAGCCTTTTTTCCAGGGTTTATGGTCTGGCATATCTTTTATCCTTTCTGCATGTCTCAGTGTGGACTTGACCACATTTCTCAGTCATAACACGTGGCCAGTGCCCTGTGGACTGAACAGCACAGACTCCTACTCACTGCTTTCTCTCTAAGTGTTTAGCCCTAACAAGTCTCTTCCAAAAGTCACTATCTATTGTCTTGGATGAGTAGCCTAGTTGGTTGGAGCATCACCCCGTACACTGAAAAGCTTTGGGTTCAATCCCTGGTCAGGGCTCATACAGGAGGCAACCGATCATGTTTCTCTGTCACATCAGTGTCTGTCTTGCTTTCTTTCTCTTCCCTCCCCCTTCCTTCTCTCTAAAATCAACAAACATATCCTCAGGTGAAGATGAAACAAAAAGTCACTATCTATTCAAACCATAGATATTCAGAGAAACATGATGCATTTCCTCATTCCTAGGGGGAACACGAACACCACTGCTCACTTGCCCCTAACTCAGGCTCTCTCTCCAAGAAAGAAGCTCCCAGTCCCGACAGGCGGGTTTCACCTGCATGAGGTCCTGAGGTTGCCCAGTAGAGCACCTGCCCCCCTTTCATCTCACACCACTTCCCACCAGAGGCTCCTCAGGTCTCCAGGATGAGAGTCCAGACTAGTCCCGATGCAGAGGCCAGCCCATGAGACCAACCCCAATAAACTCAGCTTTCAAGAAGGAACTGAGAGGTTCCACTTCCTCACACCAGCTGGAAGCCCTCGAACTATCTGTGATCTTGCCGGTGGGTGCTGAGCCAAGCTCAGTGGTTGTGGGGTGGGGGAAGGAGTGGGCAGGGCCTCAGCCCTCAGAAGCGTAAGGGGCTTGCCTGGCACAGGAAATAGGAAAGACACTAAGGAAAACCCAACTGCTCTTAGGATAAGCAAGTGTAAAAGAAAACAAAAATTATGTAGAATGGGGAAAAAAGGATTATAGGAAGCCCATACCCTGACAGATACTGCTTTCTGTTTTTCTGCCTCTAGAAGGCTTCTAACCACATTTAGTGCTTAGCTGAGGTAAATATCTCAGATTTCTGCTGTATAATGCTCTCTTCTCTAATCTTTTTTTCTTCACTCTCCTGATTCATGAGTTATAATAATGTAAGCAACCTCACATATTTTGTGTAAATAAGGATATAAATCATAAATAAATAGAAAAATCAGAGCATGCAAAGGGTCTATAAAAGCAGACAAGAACATAGTGGGTAAAAAAAGAATAGAAATACAGAACAAAACTGAATAGAAAAAAGAAAGAACAGGTTTTTTTTGTTTTTGTTTTTGTTTTTTTTTTTAAGAATATCACCTCCATCTTGACATGAATTTCATCTGGGGAGCTTATTTATTAACTACCATCTCTGGCTCCAACGGTATAATTGCTCACAATTATAAAGCAGCTCCATTAAAAATGCTTCAAACAACCTTATAGGGTAATATAGTCACATTATTTTAGAGGTCACAGAGACAGGGCTTTCTCTGGAAGAACGTCTTTAACGTGCGGCCTTTCTGGTGAGACTCCGTGCCCACGGGTAGGGCCAGAGATGGAAGACCCCTAAAGCACAGTCACAGCTGTCACTTAAATCCATTTCGGTCTGAAGACCCATGGGCCCAGGAACACTTTCTGAAAACCACCACTGCAGTCCCATTTCCCTGTCCTGGCAGGTTCATTTTTCCGCACCCACTCTCTCAGAATCACTGAGGGTCTCCCCGGTCGGATGAGATGGTCTTCCCGCGCGCCTGGAGGCAGGGAGGTGCTGGGCACAAACCTGCCATTGCAGGCCTGGGGCTTAACCCAGTGATGCAGCCACGCCACGCTGACAGAGCCGAACGTCAGACACACACACACGCTCAGCCCCAGTGCCTGCAGCAGCAGACCACCAAGTGACACGACTCCCACCAGAAGGCCTTTCGTTCAAATCCCCCGCCCCCGCCACGTGCAAGATTCAGCACACTTTGGCCGACAGTTGGGAAGAAACGGGGCCACAGAGGAGGCCCAACCTGCTCAGTTTAGTCACTCCAAGGAGGGTGACAGAGGAGAACTGAGATTGTGAAATGAAATTTGCCGAAAGGAAAAACACAAGAGCTCCACCAGTGAAGTGTCCTTCATTAAAAATAGGTTGTTCTTCATTCTAGTTAAAGATCTTTAGGCACTGTCTGCCCCAAAGCGGTCTTTCCAGCAGGCCCAAAAACCATATTCAACTAGATACTGCATTCATCTCCTGACCACCTGAATGCTCATCTCCTCAGAAAAAACTGGGAGGGCAAATGGCTACAGTTTGTAAAGGTAAACGGGTTAGTTTCGGTAAAAACTGTTTCTGACTGTTCTGATCACACAGACTGGCCTCCAGGACAGGCTCGGGAATCTTGAGGACATTTAAAACCCAGTTTTGTTGCCCTGGCTAGGTGGCTCACTTGGTTGGAGCATTGTCCCAAAACCAAAAGGTTGCGGGTTTGATTCCCAGTCAGGGCACACACCTAGACTGTGGGTTTGATCCTGGACCAGTCTGAGTGCATACAGGAAGAACAAATGGATGTTTCTCTTTGTCCCTTTCTTTCTCCAAAAGCAATGAAAAAAATGTCCTTGGGTGAGGATTAAAAAACCCCCAGTTCTGCTGGCCCTCTGAGAGGGTTGAGAATTGTCACTCACTCACCTAAAAGCAGGGTACTGGACCAAGTGACCTGACTGGACTGTCCCTGGGTCCCTTCCAAACTAGAGATGGTAATTCAGAATGGCAACGCGTGACCATATTTAGAAGGAAATAAAATCACCTCTCTTTAAAAGGAGTGGAGAAGGCTGAAGAAAGAAGCTAATTATATAAGGGTTTTGGCAAGAAGTATTTAGAGATCCGCCCCCCAGCCCAGCTTTGGCTTTTGCAATTGCTTGCAGTGAATCTACAGTTAATCCAAACAGTACATAGTGTTTTCTTTTCTTCTGCCTTTCTACAATTCAGTCTCCACATTATAAGAATTACCAACTGTATTTTACATTCACCACTGAATAGAAGTGGGTTTATCTCACAGGAGTATTCGTGCAGCTGCTGCAGAGGAGCAATTTTCATGGCTTGGAATTCATAACTCTGAGAAACATGATGCTGAGAATTCATGCAGAGCAGCCCACTGCTCTGCAGGCGAAATAGGGAATTCTTTCTTGTAGGCCCTCCATGACTTCTCCAAGTCCACAGTGCTATATGCAATGTTGGACACCGCAGCGTGCCCCCTGCAGCAACTTCTGTCCTCTCCCTGACGTCCCAGCCTTTCCAGGCCTGTCCCCACAACCACCATTACAGGGACCCCTACTTGACGGCCTCCAGCCGTGCCAGGGACTCTCCCAGGCTTTCCCCTCTTCCTTCACGTTCTCTCATTCGACTCCCAGGGCGCGTCTGTGACGACAGCACTACGATCAGAATTTCTCTGGGCCGCCATTTTCTTAGTGACTAAATGGCCAAGAATCTTGTCTGGAGGGACAAGGCTGGGTTTTCTTCACGTAATTCAGCTAACACAGCTCACTGCAACAGACGGAATGCAGAAGCAGACACAGGACTCCAGCCGTCATTTCTTAAGGCAAAGTGTAAAGAGATTTGTCAAAAT
The DNA here is from genome assembly GCA_004027475.1 of Anoura caudifer. Classification (NCBI taxonomy): domain Eukaryota; kingdom Metazoa; phylum Chordata; class Mammalia; order Chiroptera; family Phyllostomidae; genus Anoura; species Anoura caudifer. The sequence goes on from PVKU01000622.1 coordinate 326,652, forward strand.
GTAAAACAATGCCATTCTGCTGAGTTTTTTCTTTTGTAGAATAATTATTTTTCATTAAAAATGGCATTTACGTTAACAGTAGTAATAGCTTACGTTTCTCTGTTTCAATTTCCAATATTAAATATACCAATAGATATGGAAACATAAAAGCTCTTTAATGTCATGGATAGTTTTTAAGAATATAAAGGGTCCTCAGGCCAGGAACTTTGAAAGCTGCCACATAACAGATCAGAGGTCTTAGTCCAGGATCTGTCCCCAACAGGCTGTGTGGTCTCGACGGCTCACCCTGCCTGGAGGGACAGCGGCATGCAGAGTGGGACCGGACCAGACACGGGGATGACGTGGGTGAGCACCGAGTGCCTGCTCTGCGGTACATATTCACACGTTTACTCCTCACAGCCTCCATCGCAGGCATTGTCACTGGCCACATGTTACAGAGCACACTGAGGAACACAGAGATGAAGGAACCTGCCCAGGACTCAGCCAAGCCAGGATCCAACCCCCGATGCCGAGCCTACAACCACCCGGCTACCCTGCCTGCAGCAACGAGCAGCCCCTACAAACGTGTTCTTGTGACTCAGTCTCTTAACTGCTGGGCTGTCACAGTAGCAAGGTGAATGGCCCGGTGGTTTAGATGCAGGTTGCGTGTGTGACTTAGGCATACCATGTGACCTGCTTAAATGAGGCTTCACGGCTTCTCTGCTTTGGAAGGTTAAATCTGAAAGCAATTCCCTGCCTACCCTGCATGAGTGGAGGGAACCCATTTCTGCTGTGGGAAGAAGTCACCTTGTACATCTATTATATATACAACACTTTTTATTTGTGATGTGATTGGAGTTTCAAAACCAGGAGAAGATCAAGGGGAACCCTATCAATGGTGCAAGATACGTTGGATCCAGGTATCTGGAAGAGAGAAAAGAGTAACAAGAAAAGACAGAGTGAATCAGAAAAGCAAATGAGTAAAGCCTGACCCTAAGAATCTGCCAAGGACCAAAGAGGAAGGGTCTTGGTGCCCTGGTAGTCGAGGGCTTAGAAAGAGAACTCCACCTTCTTGGGGTGGAGTTGGGGTTCAGAGGAGCCAGAGCTTCCTCAGTTCAAAGAAATAGAGCCAGCGGCCTATGTGGACCTAAAGTTTAGGGCATTTAGTGAGTGTGGGGAAAGGGCCAGGGGCACCTAGAGCCTAGGAAGTCTAGGCGAGAAAATACTGGCTCTCCCACCTTTAATGTACACTTGGAGTCTCCCTGTTTAGGTGTAGCTTACTGTGACAAGATTTCTTGTAATTGAAAGTCACCTGTCCTTCCCAATGTCTGGGCCACGTAGGACAGGCTGACCACCCTGCCCCAGGCACGCAGGGAACATGGGGCCCCAGGTTTTAGGCCGTTGGCCACAGCTGACTGCTAAGGCAGCAACAGGAAACAGTGGTGAAAGCCCACAGACCTGTCACGTGTCTGCTTTCATCCCAGCACCTGAGAAGCTAACAGATATATTCAGAAGAAAGGTCCTGAAGCAGTGAGACCTGAGGGAGACAGAGCCACCCTGCAGTGACCGTCATGGCCCTTGGAATGGCACATTCATCAGTGACACAGGCTCAGCCACCGAGGCCCCTCTGGCGGCTCTGGCAGGTACCTCCCCTGGGCGCCCTGCTACCAGCCGCAGAGTCCTTCTCCGGCGCTGTTTTCTTTATGCCCCGAAACGTAGTGCACAAACACAAAATGCTCCTTCAAATGTCCTAGCAGAGCCCTAACGAGTCCCTTCTAACTCCACCACTGTGATTTTACCAAATAAACTTTGATAGAAGTTTATCAAAATTTTATTATATAGGATATGGCTTCCAGACTTAATATAAATGGTTTTTATTTTTATTTTTTATTTTTAGATTTTTTATTTATTCACTTTAGAGAGAAGGGAAGGGGGGAGAGAGAGAGAGAGAAACATCAATGTGTGGTTGCCTCTCCTGCCTCCCCCACTGGGGACCATCCCCCTCTGGGGACCTGGGCCGCAACCCAGGCGTGTGCCCTGACTGGGAATTGAACTGGCAGCCCTTTGCTTCTCAGGCTGATGCTCAATCCACTGAGCCACACCAGCCAGGGCTAATATAGATGGTTTTTAATAAAAGTGCAGTCCTCAAAGTACCAGACTCTTCATCTACATCAGCACAGTAAGAGGCATCCGGGGTCTCTGGTTCATTTCACAATGTTTTCAATGTTTTTCCTGCACGAAAAGCACTAACACGTGCACGCACTGGATGACCTGGCTGACGGGCTGTAACCAAGCGCCCCTGCGCGGCGTCAGCCCTCCCTCGCTCTCCGCCGTGACCCAGCTGGCACTGCTCCTCACAGCTTGAACGGCTTCATCTAAAGAGTAAAGAGCCCGAGTCGGTCAGAAAGTGACGTGTCCAGCCGTGGGAAGGCAGAGGAGGTGAAGGCATGCCACGGCCCAGCGCAGTTCCCACAGAGAGGGGGAACGACCTGCCCCGCATCCTCGCCGGCGGAGGCAGTACGGGCGCGCCACACCCCACAATCGTCTTGCACCTGGCACCTACCTGGCTCTCTGTGTTCACAAAAGACCTCTTTCATTAAGTTATATTAGGATTGGTGATTCAGATTTTTGATTTGTGGTTTCATTTTAATCTAACTTCTAAATTTGTTTTGACTTGATAGATGTGTAAGATCTCTTAAGTATAGGAATTGTATACTGTTTTAAATTTGCAAGTGCTTGAATTATACTAAAATCATTTAAACTCTGTGACTGTGTGAGAATTTTATTCCTTTAAAAGTATTCTATTTACTATTCATGTTTGAGAAATAACGGTCTAAATACAGAAAAACCAAAAGACCAGTCTGCCTCAAAGCCTTTCAGAAAACAGCTAGGGTTTCAACAATGCCCCACTGGCGCCATCTGGTGGACATATTGGAACGCGGGCCCAGCAGCTTGCTAAAGCGCCGCCTGGAAAGGAAAAGGAACTCCAAGGCCCTCAGAATCAGGGAGGTAGATAAGTATTTAAATGGTGTCTACATTCAACGTGGGGCCTCGAATAATGCCTGAGAGGCCTATTTCACACCTCTCTTCTCCAGCCCGCAAACCTGTTTCCCCACTTCCCTTCTCAGCTGACTTCCTGGAGTCTTACCTGCAAGGGTAAACAAGCACTAAGATGAGAACCCTTTCACCTCCCTGTGCACCCCTCCCAGCATCCTTACTCTCTGCTCTGCCTTCCCATCTCCTTGGGTGCAGTGTCACCTCCTCTCTGAATCACAGGACCTCCCAGTAGCCAATACTCTGTTCCTGTTACTCTCCTACATTACCCATGCCCCCTCCAGGGGATCGTTACCACCCGAATACAAATAAACTGCAATAGCTCTCACCTTAAAGAAGAAATGCAAACCCTGTCTTAACCCCACAACCCTCCATTCCTCCGCCCACTCACATAAAACCTGAAGCTGGTGCACTTGCTGACTCTACTTCCCCACTCTCTCTAGTCCAAGCCAGGTGGGCTTCTTTCCCCCACCACTGCAGCTGCTCAAGGTCATCGCCTGCTGACCTTCACCAACCAGCCAGTCTGTGTTGTCCTCTTCCTCCAGCTCGGAGCAGCCTCTGGCACGGCTGACCACCTTCTTCTAGGACCCAGGTGTCCAATTTACCTCCTGAACCTCAGTCTCCTCAGGCGCCTTTGCTGGTGCTGCTTCCTTCTTCTGATCGGTCCGCAGGGCCTAATTCCTCCAACCCTCTGCTTCTGTCCACCTTTCCTCCGGGTTACCTGCTCCACACCCCTTGCCTTAAATTCAATCTCCAAGGTCACACTTCCCTACCACCTCAACCCTGACTTTCCCCAGAGCTGCAGACTCATCACTGCAACAGCCGACTCAGCACACCCACTCGGATAGAGCAAGGCTGGATGTCCAAGAGGCACCTCAGAGTCAGGATGAGGAAAGCCAAACTCAGTTTTTCCATAAAACCTGCCCATCACCCAGTTTTCCCAGTCATTCTAAAGGTAACAACATTTAGCTGGTTGCAAGGGCCCAAACCTAGGGACCACCTTTGAGCTCCATCCACACCTCCTCCACTCCCCTCCACCCTCAGCTCTCACACAGAGGCCAACTGACTGCTTGCTGCCGCCACCACCACCCAGTGCTGTTCCCTTGCAAGTGGACACCAGCAGTAGCACACTGGGGCAGCCCTGCTCTCTCTCACCCCATCCCATCCTTTCTCCAGCCCACAGAGGCCCTTTCCAATCAGAAACCAGGCCCCACCTCTTCCACCCCAAACCCTCCCAGGAGCCCCCACACTTAGATTACCCTCTGAACTGCTCACCTGGGCCTCAAAAGCCTCATTTATCTAGCCTCCACCTCCCTCCTCAACACCCCAAATTTAGAGAGCCTCCAGTGCTCTCTGTGCTTTTGCTCTGTCAGCCTTCCACAGCTCCTCAAATGTGCCACAGTCACTGCCGCCTTCCACGAGTGTCTGTGCCACTCCACCCCAGGCCACTGGGGGGCTGGCGCATTTCATCATTCAGGCCTCTGCTCAAAGGTCAGCCCTCACTTTCTAAATAAGCATCCTCCATCTCTATTCTATTAACCTGTTCTTTTCTTCCAAGCACTTGCCACTATTCAAAGTAACCTTATTTGTTGTGTCTCCCCAAACAGGCACATCACTACATAAGAAGAGAACCTTCTTTGTCTCACTCACTGTTAAACCAAGTACAGAGAAGGCTCCCCATGCCCGATCCCATTTTGTGGATGAGGAAGCTGAGGCTGAAGGAATTCAAGCAACTGACCCAGCATCACATAGGAGTAAAGCCAAGGCCAGGGCTGGATGGAACCCACATCTGGCCAACCCCACAGCCCATGTCCTTAGCTTGCTGCATACACTGCCCATGTTCAGCTTCAGGGTCTGAAAAAGAAGGTCCCCTCCCCATGAGGCAGGCCCCTGGATTTAAATTTGATTAGATAAAGGCCAGCATTATCCTGGATTCTTTTGATTTCTGTATCTTAGATTTCTACACCTTCAGTTCCTTTGAAACCCTGAGAATAAACCAAAATACTCATTGTGATTATACTTTCGGAACCCTGAAGTGAGGAAGAAGGTGAGATATCCAGGTGCCACCCAAGCACGAATATGCCGCTCTGGCTCCAACAGAGGGCCTGAAGAGTGAGCAGTTGGAATCGTCTCCACCCAGGGCAGACACAGATCAGAATGAGAACCTCAAAGGCCTGGAAAGGCCAGGACAGTGGTTGTGATTTCACCTGAACAATGAATTCCTTATTTCCAATTATTTTAAAGAAAGAATGATTTAGCAACTCCTCATTTCCAATTCTAATTCTCCACTCCATTGGATACCATCCTTTTTTAAAATTTCCACTGACAAATGCCCAGACTATTCTTAAAAATAGTCCATGTTCTTCCTTAAAAATAGCCTATGTTCTTGTTCATAACTTTTAGGTACATGATAGTACCTTTACAACCCCTTATACCTGCTCCCAGCAGCAAACAGGACACTCAGACATGGGCCTTCCGCACCCGGGCGTTATCATCTACTGCTACAGAGAGGCTAAAGGACATTTTGCAACAAGTGTGTGAAATAAAGGAGATTATAAACCAGTATTTACCAACTACCCACTACGCACCTAGCACTGCAGTGCTTGCCGATACTAGAAGCTGGCATTTTAATTGAGCACTTGTTAATATATCAAGCAGCTTACACGCACAGCCTCATTTAGTCCTCACAGCAACACCAATGACCCAGGGAAAGGACTCCTCATTTCACAGATGAGGAGACCAGCTCTGAGGTGAAACAGTTTGAAGAAAGTGGAAGACCTGACACTGAGCAGGTCTCGTGTCCAACGCCAGACCTCTTGACCACACTACCGTCCTGACAATGGGAAACGGGGCCTGTTCACAACGTTGTGAGAAAAGCACTAACACTTCCAATTTCGGATAAGATCATCAAAACAACTGGTAACACTTTGAGTAAACAAGCAAACAAATAACCATGGTAGGTGACAGTAGTTCTGTTACTTTGAAAGTCTTGAAAGTCTCACCAGACCTACTGATGGTCAATCTTCAGAGTGAGAGAAGGATGTCCAAGTAATGAATGGCCAACAGTTGGTTGTATGCACCTCACATAAAGCCTGGGTCAGGCAGACCTCTATGGGACAGCATTACTAAAGTGACTATCCATTGCACAGTCTCTGGACCCAGAGTCCCTGGGCCAGTATACATATTAAGAGCTTGCTGGGAGCCAAGCGCAGACACCTCTCTGCATGCTTACCTCAAATGGGGAAATGCAGGTTCTACATCTAGCACAGCTCTGCTGCACGGTAGGTGTTCAACAGATGTAGAGCACTGCTCACCCACCTCAGCATCCATCTCCTGTCCTCAGCAAAGTAACATTACCCTTATTCTGGGCAGTGATGCACCCAGCTAAAAGACCACTTTTCCAACTTCCCTTGCAGGTAGACATGGCCCTGTGCCTCAGTTTACCAGAGGGATGTGGGCATCTGGGTTGTATGGGACTTCCAGGAAGGCTGCTTTTAAAAAGCTGACTCAGCAGGAGAGCTGCTTTTGCCTCATCTCTGCTTCCTCCACTTGGCATGTAAACCGTACAAGTCATTTTGGTGGCCTTGAGATAACCTTGAGGAAGGAAGGTACTTGCTAAGGAGAGTGAGTCTAGATTTAAGAGGCTAGCTTTCTGTTGTGACAGACTACCTCAAATTTTCTTTATGTAGTAGAGAAAGAAACTTCCATCCCATGTAAGTGTTAGTTACTTTAGGGTAGTAGTTCTCAAACTTTGGTGGCCAACAAAATCATCGGGTGAAAGTGCAAAAGTCCAGGTCCTGTGCTACCTGAATAGGCAGGGGTCTCTGGGTGCAGATGATGCCGACACCCACCAATACTCTCAGCGTTCCAAGAACCAATGCTTCAGGCTTTTCTGTTCTGAGCTGCCTGACTTGATCTTATAGTTTCACTCCAGTGTCAACCCCGACACATGGCAGGCAAAACCAATTCTGTTAACACCCAATTTTATTTCACTTCTGATTGGATGTAGAGATCAGGTCTAGATGGGGGGCTCATTTCCCATCCACCCTTCTAGGAAACGGCAGGTTGGTACGTGCTGCCTGCTCAGGAGCTGACCTGGCCTTCCCCCGGTTCTGGCCTGTCCTGCTCCTTGGATGGTGCCTGGGTGTGGTCCGCAAGCTTCCGCCCTGGAAGTTTTAGTCTGAGCCTGAGCAATGCTGTCACTCCTCTGGGTGCAGGCCCCAGGCCCCTTCCGGTCACCTTCCTTACCTTGGTGCAAAAAGGACTAGATCAGGAACCACTGCTCTCTCGAGTTGCCCTTGGTCACTGAGGCTTCGCCATGTAAACTTGCCCTTCCTGCAAGCTAGCTTCCTTAGCGAGGGCTTAGAGTTCAAGGACAACATTCAGAGCCACCCCTCCCATCCTAGTTACCTATCTGCTCTCTGGTTAAGAGAGCAGATAGGTAACTCTATCTGAAGTATGAAAGGACTGACTTGTGCTCTTTCCTTCTATGAAACTGCATTACCCGCCTTTTGCTGCAGGACAATATCAAACATATGGATTGTGGAAAGAGATGTTTGTGGCCTACTTATCTCCAAAAAAAAAAAAAAATGGTCTGGATCCAACTAGACACAAATTGGCACAATTCTTAAAAGCTCCATTTGTTGAGTTCAGGTAGTAATTATAAAAATATGAGTTTTTATTATCTGGCTCTTGCTTTACATTCAGTTCCTGGGACTTAACCACCCATGTCTGTCTGTTCTGAGGAAAAGCAGCTGACAAACAGGTAACGCCCTTTCGGATGCCAGATACGGAGAGGAGTCCCATAGACGAGGAAAGTTCAGGTGAATCATTCGCCACACCCTCACCTATCCCTGCAGGGATCCCGGTGCCAGGTGGCCCCAGCTAGAAGACCCTGGGGCTCTACACTTGCGTTAAGGACAGGCCCAGGTCCCTGATACCTGAACCCCAGGGCTGTGGTGGAGCAGAGCTATCTCCCGTCTGCTGCAGATCCAAACACACAGAGGTGGGAGCCAGGCAAGGGCAGGGCTCTGCCCCAGACAGAAACACACAACACCAGGGACTCACTTCTTATTTATTTCTGGTAATGAGTGGAGTTTGATGAGCCTCCTCCTCCCCCTCGGATGGCGTGAACAGCCGTGGGTGATGACGCTGGGTAATGTCCCGGGCGGATAGGCTTGGCTGCATCCAACCAAGAGAAAGGAGAGAAGAGACATTCAGAAAGGGCTTACACAGCCACACCCAGATGCCTTCAGGCTACATGTGACAACCAAGAAGCAAAATTCTTACCAACACTGACGTTCTCAACCACCAGAGTTTCTGAGAGCAGGTCTGCCCTCCTACAGGCAGTTAGCTGGACCAGGGCACCCAAGGGTTAGGAGACAGGCAGCACTAACATATCAATTTCAATTTAACCCAGACTGAGGAAAATCGGAAGCAAAGGACTTCTAGTTTTAGTCTGAGGCCAATCCACAGGCCCCCACGGGGTCCAAGGGCACCTGTGTGGCCCCTGAAACTGGATGCAGAATTCTGCCTGCGGTGCATTTTTCTGGGGAGAGGGCCCACAATTTTCACAAGGTGTTCAAAGAGTATAAAATCCAATAAATGCAAAGGGTGACAAAAATCCAATGAGCTACTAGTCTAAAGTATAATCTTAAATCTAGGAACATGAAGTTGCCGGTTTACAAAACATCTGCACAGCACTGATGGGCGATAATATTACATGTTATTGGAGATGCTTCAGTTTTTTAAAGAGCCCTCTAGAGAACATCCCCAAACCCCTTTTGGTCCTATGGCTCTGTCCTGGGAACTATGGCTTGGCAGCTACAGGGCATTCCTGCATGGGCAAACGGCCCAATCCAGTCTTGAAGGGGCTGGACGTCCAGGCCGCTCCCTGGGTTAGAACCACACCGCTCACTGACACCAGCCTGGGGGCCAGGACACTTTCAAACCTGCACTGTGAGCAGCCTTCCCCACGGCTGCTGGCTACCTATGCTCCTTCACGGTTGGCCCAGCTAGCGCGGGACAGAAGGGCCTTCAGCCTTGCTGAGAAAGAGCGGTATACTCTGGTATATCTGACAGTGTATCTCTGCTCACAGCCAAACACCTCCACCTGCAGCCTCAGCCAGCCGGCCTCTCTGCTCAGCTCAGCAGCTTTGAGGCACAGTGTATGCTGGGGTCTCTCAGTGGAAGCAAGTGGGTGCCCGACATTCCCATTCTCCCAGGACGGTACGGGTGCGGAGGCGGGGCCCACCCAGGTCCTGCAGGCCTGATGGCAGCCTTTCCGGTATTCCAGAGCAACCACCCAGGTGGCCTCAGAGCACCAGCGCTTCGGGCGGGGGAGTCCTGGTCTGTTGTCAAGGACCCAGGAGAAAGGGACATATGACAGGCGAGAGGGCTCGTACCAATCTGGGCCGAGTGGGCCCTGCGAGCCATGTTCTTGGCTCGCACGGCCTCCTTGATGCGATCCACCTCCTGCTGGTAGCGCTTGCGGTCCCGCATGGCATTCTCCTTGGCCTCCTTCAGCGCACTCTCCAGGGCCTTGACTCGCTCTGCGGTGGCACGTAGCCGCTTCTCCAGCTTGGGAAGCTCACAGCGCAGGTCTGCATTGTCCCGGACCAGCTGGGATGGGAGGGCGATAGTGGGGAGTTACCAGGGGGCAGCGGGGTGGCAGGAGGGGCAAGCCCACCTCAGGGGACACAGACTGTGACAGGAAAGCAGCTGGAAGCCGACTCTGCAGCTGACTGACTACCCCTGCCAGGTGGAAAGTCCTAACGACCATAAGCTCCGGGAAGAGTAAAGGAAGATTAAAATCCCATTCTCTGGGACTCCAATTTCCTGAATACATGATTCCCACGTGAGAGGAAGGGAGGCAGGGTGTAAGGTCAAATGAAAGGCCATTTCCAGCCCCAGGAAACTTTCAGACTTGGGCAGGATTTACTTCCTCTCTCGTCTGCCTGGGTGGGGGAAGTAGCGTGAGAAAGCGAGACTGACTGGAGCACGAGGAAGCCCAGAAATGCAAAGCTGAGGCCCCCACAGAAGATGTGTGTTCTGGAGCCTCCTTCCCTGCAGGACGTACTGCCCACAGCAGCCTGTGGTCTGGAGCCCGCTCTGCAACGTGTCAGAGGCTGAAAGGGAACTGGGGCTACTGCTCTTTCTTTGGTTACTTAAGAACCTCAGCTAAGAGCAACAGGCTCGCTCTGAGTCAGGAGTGGGCTCGAGAGCCAGCGCGGTCACTCCTGGCCGCCTCACTTGGTGCTAGGCATCTGCCCACTAGGGGTTCTCGTCCATGCAAAAGGACATAATAGGACCAATGTGGGGATCCAAGTGGATAAAAAAGGGTTTGGGAATCATGTTCTGCACGAAGGTCGCACTGCTGCTGGGTTCCCGCCAGCGCCGTCACCTGTTACCCCAGCACAGGTTCCAGCAGCTGGCAGAGGGTGGGCTTTTAGTAAACATTCATTGATGTCATAAATAAAATATTAATACCTATCAAAGCCCTATTCCTTGTCAATTTTTGCTTTTGCATTTCTCATCAACAACTTGTTTGAATGACTTCAACTACGCTGAATCTGTGGTCCTCCCTCTGCAGAAAGATGCTGCTGCCCTAAGGCTGAAGAGGACTTAGCAAGTCAAAGAGGAGTGACATCCCCTCAGCCATGTGGCCCATAAGAATGGACCGTTTCTAGCATATCCCCAAATCTTTAAGATTCAGAGAAAACAGTCATGAGAATTCCAGCGTTCACATAACCTGCCTAAATCATCATTGGTTTGGACATGATTACTGCTCTCTGTGACTCTGGACAGACTCTAGGGCATCGCAAGAACCTGAGAGGACACCCAAGAAATAGAGCAACAGAGTAGAGAGGGGCTAAGCTTGCCCCCAGTTCTCCCACCCATGGCCAGTCTGCTTCCTCGTCCGCAAGAGCAAGGGGCCTGAACCAGCTCAGTGGCGTCCACTCTGCCTTCTGGGGAGCCTCTGAGTCCACAGAGCAGCCTCAGAGGCATCATGGGAGACACCGGCACCAGCTGGCAACTGAGGTCTGTAGGGGAGGTGGGAGGAAAAGGCAGAACTCTGAACCCCTACTCCCCAAACCCCACAGAGCTCAAACTTAATTCCTGACACTGGCTTTGATAAAATTAAGTGTTTTCTATACAAGGGAGTCGTGGAGGACGAAAGGATTTCAAGGACCATTCTGGCACTGATGTCCTCCAGTTATCAGGGCCTCTTACTTGCACTGTGGCCAAGTCTAGCGGGGCTGCTTTCCAGGAGAGGCAGAGAAGTAGGGGAAGCTGCAGCACTCTCCTACCTGTTTGTGAACCTTAGTGAGCTGCTCCAGGTTATTCTCCAGGAAGGAAATCTTCTGCTTCTGGGCAGCGCTGCCCCCTCCATCATCGCTGTCCAGCTCCACACTCTGTGTCAACACCAAGGGGTCAGCGAGACAAGCCTTCACACCGCCCACCCTCAGCCCAGCTTCGAGTGGGCAATACATTCTAAAGCTTATTTTCTAAAAAATGTCCCAATTCCACTAAAGGTTATTCTGAAAATGAAAATAAACAGAGGTTGTAAAAATTTAGGCTCAACAACCTTCCCAAATAAGTTCCTTGGTTGGTGTCAAAAGTGTTATTTTTTAGAAGACTGAAACAAAAACTTCAAATCTGCAGAGACTTTCTTTTCAAAAAGAGGCGTCTCAAAACTCATTAAGAAGAACCAGTATGAAAATATGAACCCAAGACTTAAAGTTGTCGCAAACACCACAACTGAGGTAAGTCACCAAGCTGTGGGCAAGTGTCCACGTTCACTGGGACACCTCGGCGGCCTCTGCTCGTCCCTTCAGCTTCCACTTCTATTAAACTCCTACTGAATCCATTTCAGTCGAGTCACAGCATCCAAGTGCTGTGCTGGGTAAACTTTCACATGTACTGGGACTTGAGACCGGCAAACACAGTGCCCTCCAGGTAGCGCCAAGCTGAGCAGCCAGGCAGGTTATGAAATGTATGTGCAAACACAAAAATGGAATAGCATGCTTGCTTCATCTTCTTCTGATTACAGAAGAGCTCATCATTCTTCTGAGAATCTCACCCCTGTCTCTTCAGTCTAAAACTGAGGTTCTCAAACATGAGGAGGAGAACTCAGAGTGCTGGGCCCACCCCCAATCTCTGATTCAGTGGACCTCGGAGGGGTCTGAGAGTTTGCATACCCAGCAAGTACCCAGCTGACGCTAAAGCTGCTGGACAGATGACCACACTTGGGGAACTACTGGTCCTTCCAAGAGGTACCTACCATGAAATCTGGGAACTCTGATCTCAAGCTCTTCGCCCGCTTCCAGACCACCTCCTCCCTCAAACGGAGACTTCCCAGTTCCTGTCAAAACCTCTGGTCTCCCTCTCTATCACCTCTGCTCTGACCTCTCTCCCGCACCTGGGCCAGGCCCTATGGCCATTTCTAGTTTGATGACTGTGGTCTCTGCTTACCTGCCTGACTGTTGCCATTCAGGCCTTGAAATCTGCCATCATCCTCCATCCCCTTTGTATCATTTTTATTTCCAGGTGTCCAAGCTCACTAGAACCACACTGTCAGGGGCCATGGCAAGCCCAGTGACCCTTAGCTGGACACCCACACTGCTGCTCAGCAGCCCTTTCACTCATCCCAAGCAAATTCCTCCCAAGTTACCTGAGCCTTCTCTAGTCTCCATGGGCCCCCCATTCTCTTCCATCTGCACTGAGGATAGAGCCTCCACATTAACTGACATCCAAGTTGTCAGATGCATCTCTTTCTACTGTTGCTATTTCCCTGCAAATGACCCCATCTTGACTTCACCCCTTCTTCTTACTAAGCCTAACATGTCTGTCTGTGCTAATAATTCTGACTCTATCAATACCTTCATCCTTTTTATAAATCTCACTTTTTCCTTTGGCTCCTTCACACACACGTACATATATGTGCACATATGTGCACACAGCACACACTTTATTAGGTGCAGCTTCCTTCCATCCTATTAGGCCTCTAGCTGTGGCCCATGGCCCTTTGTCCATCGCTTTTAAACATCTTAAAGAGTAGCCTCCTTGCTGCTTCTACTCTCCTCCCTCCTTAAGCCTCTTCAAGCTGCTCCTGGGGTTCACCATATGGTGACTCCCCACAATTAGTGTGTGGCACGAGGACCCAAGAAACTCAGATTCAGGAGGCACAGACCTGCATCCCATCCCTATCTCCGGCTTCCCCCAGCTGTGCCATCTTGGGAAAGGGACTCAGCCTCTGAGCCTCCTCCACACCCGCAGTACGGAACCCTAAGAACCACTGACATGGTTGCTGGGAAGAGCACCTGAGATGCTGGGTGTTAACAGGCTTCATACACTGTGACTGAGCCCCCCTCAGCCTCCTCCCGGGCGAACCTGAGGCTCTCACCTCTCCCTTCTCTCAGCACCTGGCACTGCTCAGCAGGCTTCGGGGCAACGCTGTGTGATGAGACCCTCTGGGCTGTACCCGTGTCACACACAGTGGCTGTCGCACTGCAGCCAGATAAACTCCCATTTATTTGAAATGAAGGCCAGGGAAAGGATTTTAACTTCCTTTTACTAAGAAGGAAAAATCAGATGGCAAAATGTTCCCAAGTAATTTTTGCCTCTAGCACATTCTTTTAATAACATTTGCTGCCATGAAGTAATTAATGTTTAAGCATAACCAGCCCCAATTTAAGCAACTGATATTTCATCTGAAAATGATTTTTTCTGGCCATCTCCTCAGTACCATTCACACAAAATAGAACTCACTTTTTTCACCCGAGCGGTCAGATCCTGGACAAAGAGCTTACGGAGGTTATGCAGAGTCTGCAGTTCCCGAGACTGGAAGAGAAGATGGTTAAAATGCCACGTAAGTGTGTGTGTGTGGGGGGACACACTGCATTTGTAGCATATCTGGCACTAGACCACTTGCTCTGCAAGCCCACAGTCTACGCTCAGGTGTCCCCACACTTCCTGCAACTCACGCACCATACCCGTCATCCCCCTGAATGGCATATCTCAGCAGCACCCCGAGGTGCAGAGGCTGGGAACTCGCACAGTGAACTACAAACCAAAACAACCCCTGCTCGTGTCCTAAGTAGAACCTTGCTCCCATCTCAACCACAAAAATTCAAAAGTTTTCTCACCCAAATTCCCAGGGACCATGTTACCAGAATGGATTCCTACCCCGGCCTAATTTCTCAACTACATATTCCATAAAATGTCAACAAGGTTAAAGGAAAAGTCAGCCACAAATCCTCCCTGCCTGCCAACTGACTGACGCTTTTCCTGTCCCCGTGCCCGCCCTGGCCCTGCTCCGGAGGTCTGTTCGCTCTGCGTCACTGAGCGCGTGGCCGGCCGGGGCTCCTGCCTGGCGGACCTGCCACCCGGGTGATCCTGGGCAACTTATCTAACCTTCCTGTGCCTCAGTTCTCTTATTTGTAATGTCAAAAATAGTAGTTGCCTCATAGTTGTGGTGCTCGAGATGAAATAGATGGTCTTTAATCTCTCACAATGGTTCCTGGCACACAGAAAGTGCTCCATAAACACTAGCTCGCAGTGATTTATTGATGCATCACACTTGACAGCCATTTCCTCGTTAGGCTGTCATTGTTTCTTTTTGTTGCTGCTGTTAGTTTTCAGTGTAACATCTTTCTTAGGGACAGTTTTCCTCCATTTTGAATTATTTTACACAAATGAACCTTTACAAATTAGGTTGGTGAGACAAGCAGCTGAGTCAAACCTGTGGACCTTTGCTAACAAGGTCAGAAAACCAAAATACTTCCTTCCATTCAAGTCTCCATGTAGTATGATTAGTTCCTTGAAAAATATTTTCCCATAAAGGAGAAGAAGACAGATAAACTCACATTTATATTCTTCAGTTTGTCTAAGTCGACCTACTTTAACATGAAATGTCCAGGGATGAAACTCTCTCATGCTCACAGAAAAAAGAAAGAAACAGGCTACAAAGCTACAGAAACACTAAGTTTCCTGGAATAAAGACTCTACATTAATTTAGGTCTTATTACAGGGTTCAACGTTGCAATTTGGTGTTGAAATAAGAAACACCTGAAGCCAATTGCTTCCTCCGGTGAAGCAAATTACTTTCTGCAGGAAGCCAAATGGGTCGGTGGCTATGAATGCCGAGCACATGGAACTATCCGAGGCTCCGCCACCTTCCAGGGCAGGTGCGAGGTGCAGCCCAGGCTCCCACTTCTGCAGACATGCTCCTCCCCACCCCTGCCCAAGAGAGCTCAGCCCCCAGCCCCCGGCCCCCCGCCCCCAGCCCCCGGCCCCTGCCATGCGGGCTCTCCCTCCCACCTCAGGATCTTATTACTGAGTCAGGTGTCATCACAGTAACGATTCTGCATGAAAAATGCCACCACAACAAAGGGAAACGAGAAGTCACACTGCCTGGTCAAAGGGACAGGCACTCCCTTGGGCATAAGTATGGAATGATATAGCATCCTGCGCTTGGGGACTTTCCCTCATGTTTATTTTTAGGTGAATTCAACAGTTTCAGAGGAGCAGCGAAAGCCCTTTAAAATAGTTTATAAGTTATGCTTATGCACATTTATGCGTAGGCAACTCTCGCTTGGCTTCCTATGGCAACAGATTTTCCTCCGTTGTGTTCATTATCCCACCCCACCCCGCCCACCCGCCCGGCGCTGCCCTCCTCAGATCTTCCCCTGTCCCAGGCCACTGCCTTTGTATAAACGCTCAGGGTTCAGCTTCCTGTCCAAGTGGACAGTGCAGGGGCGGGGGGGTGAGTGGGCAGAGAGGTGGGGACAGGAAGCCATTGACATGGTGGGAGGGGGGTCCGGCTGCAGAGCCCGGACAGCGCCCTGTCAAAGCAAGACCGCCGCCCTGGCACCAGAGATGCTCAGCCGCCAGCCGGCCTTCTCCTCGTGGACCCAGGCAGTGGGCTTCCGAGTCCCACCCCTGGGCGCACTGCTGCCCCCGCCCCCGCCCCCACACTTGAGGCAGAACAGGCCTCAAGCACAGTCGGCCAAGGACCGTGAGCCTGTTTCCGAAGAACATTTACAGCCTGGGGAAGACTGTGCTGGAAAGTGAAGGGAAAATGTCCAAGACTGGAAACGGCTCCTGCAGTGGGCTTCCAAGCTTAGGCTCAGAAAGCACTTGTGCGGTGTGAGTGCGCGCGGGCGCTGACAGAAAGCGGGCGCCGCGTGTCCGCCGGCTACCAGTGTGTGTGCGGGTGAGCGTGGGAGCGGGAGGGAGCGAGAGCCTGCGGACAGGTGTCGGGCCAGTGAGGAAAACTGCATTCACACATCGAAATGGCAAAAGAACGTGCTCGGGAGTATCAAAGAGAAGCCATGAGAGCAACAGGGGTGTGGGGGGCTATGGGTAAACGTGTGAGTTAGGGTGAGTGAGTGTGAAAGTGAATGCACTTGACAGTGGTATCATACGTGAGTGAGGGACTGAGTGTGGATGCTTTTTAGTGAGTGTGCGATGTGAGCGCACGTGGATGTGTTCAGTGGAATATACTGAGAGCATTTGTGCAAGGGTATATATGAGTGTGTGAATGAGTGTGGATGTGAGCAAAGGTGTGAGTTGAGGGTGATTAAGAATTGAGAGTGAAAGAGTGCATGAGAATGACTTGTAAGTGTGCAAAAGTGTTAAGTGTGTGAGAAAGTGTGAATGATCATTAGTGAGTGTGAGTGTATGTGAGTGCTATGGGGGTGTACTGAGTGTGTGTAAGTCATAAGTACTTGTGTGGAACTAGGGTGAAGGCCTGTGAGTGCATAGATGAGCATAGGTGTGGTGTGAGAACATGAAAGTGAGGGCCTACAGGTGTGAGAGTGAGTGCCTGTGAGCACATGTGTGGTATGGTGTGACTGTGTGTGAAGTGTGATGAGGATGTGTGTATGTTTGTGAGACTGAGACTCTACATGCATTCAAGTGGGCACATGAGAGCTGGAGCAGTAAGAGTGACTGTCTGTGCAAGGGCGTGGAAGGGCAGGCATGGCCGGGTGAGAGTATTCTGGAGTTCAAGGATGTAAAAAGACAGAAATATCATTTATATCTGGCCAGTGTGAATATACGAGCATTTTCATGTTTGACATTTTTCTGATTTTGTATAATTATCTATGGTTATGGGTGTTACTTCTTCAGGAAGACAGACACAGACAGAGCAATTCCACGGCTCCACTTCTGTCCACCAAGCTTGAAAGGTCCGACGTCCTTTTAACGGCAAAGGCTGCGCCCTCTGCTCCTCCACCCGCTTCGAGCTGCAACTCGCGCTGCCCAGGAGCCCCAGCGCAGCCTCTGGCCCAGCCCTGAGCCATCAGAGCCTACAGCCTGGGGCCACCAGGTTCTTGGAAGCAGGCTCAGTTCCATGTAAGTTCACATGACACATAAATGGAATAAAAATGTATGACTGCATTTAAACAACAGTTTCTCTGTTGTGACATGTGATACGACTGCACATGTGGGGATGGCCTGCTTTCAGACACAGGCTCTGCGGCACCTTCAAGGGCCCTTGAGGCCTGCAGAGCCGGGCAGCCATCCTCCTGAGCAGCTGAAATGGAAGTTGACCAGGGGAGCCAAACCCAGTAAATTCAGATGCAGCAGGACCCTTCCAAAGGTGAGTGGGCTGTCACTGCTCTGCCCCAAACCCTGTGGGTCTCAGGGCAACTTGGCTTCTCTGTGCCTGACTCTGGCCCACTCTTCGCCTGGCCACAGCCACACTGACCTTCCTGCTGTCCCACAACACACCAAGCATCGCTCCCCTCAAGGCCTTGGCATGAGCCCTTGCCTCTGCCTGGAAGGCCCTGCCCCACACATGCGCTTGGCTGACTGCCTCAAGTCCCTGCTCAAACGTTACCTCCTCCTGGAGCCTCCCCCTGCACCATGCTCAGTACTTTCTACGACCATCCAATGGAGTTCTTAATTTACTTCCTTATTGTTCGTTGTCTGCCTCCCCCAGCTAAAAATAAGCTTCACAAGAGCTAGGATCTTTTCTGTTGTTGATTATGCAGCCCAAGCACCTAGAAGAATGCCAGCTCTTAGCAGGTGTTCCAGAAGTATCTGCTGGATGTTGAATGGAAGCAAGTCACAGAGTGGAGAGTCTATAAAAGTACAGGCATCGATTTGCAATTTAGTTCAGTTCTTACTCGGCACTAAGGATGGGTGGATGGATGGATGAATGGATGTTTAATCATTCTGTCAAGAGGTAGGGAATAAATTCTACAATTCACTTTTCCACAGTGTATTTTATGTCTCAAATGATACATGAAAGGTACGCGGATAAAATTTTAGAATAAACTAATTCAACAAATCATAAACTAATGTGGTCTTTGAGACTAAAATGAGTTGGCAAACACGTTGACATACCACTGTTTCTTCCAGCCCTTTGAGGTCCTCCCTGGCTTGTTCCCTTTTGTCATTGAGCAGTCTAAAAAACAAGAAGGAATCATGAGCCACCAAAGGGTGTCAGAGACCTCTGCACACACCACTGGTACCTGCAGATAAATCAACACAGTGAACCAACTCCCCCACATAGCCATGTTCTATGTTCAAATTGGCCCGACCTAACCAGGGTAATTGGGTACCTGGCTCACAAAAGTAGACTTTTTACGACTTTGCTGGGATGAGAGAAAACAGAGAAAATGTTTAGTGCACTCACAAGAGCTTTTCCAGTTTCATCTCTCTCTCTTGGTCCTCTATTTTCAGCTTGTTATAATCAGAACTGAGCTTCTCTTGTTCCAGTTGCAGTTTCTGATTCAAACTGAAATTGAGAGGAAAAAGCAATACATTCTACATCCAGCTGAAATTCCAAGTCCTCCAGCTAAAGATGTGGTTCTGTTCCAACCCCATTAGTTCTGTGCAATAAAAGAGGCAATTCTGGAGGATTTTCAGGGATCAGAGAACAAACTCACACCTCCCTCCCTGCCCAAGTGCAAACGAATTTCTGGGGAGCATCTGAGAGGCATGAAACTCAGGGCTTTGAGGATATATTTATAGTTTGGCTTGCGAGAGAGCTTCAAAGGAAAAATAATGAGACAAGAAAAGGCTGATATTTTAAAACAGAAAGAACGCCTGTCAGAAAATTCTACAGACGTCATACACCCACTCAGGGAACCTTATTTGGCCATTTCAACCTTCCCTTCCTCTCTGGTCCCATGTTCTGAAAACACCTCCCAACTCCAAGTTCCTGGCTGACTGACAGAGGGGCAGGTCCACTGGAGATGTCCTCAAGGAGGAATGGGGAGGAAACTACATCCAGGGTCTCTGCAGAAAACCAGCTGGTTGGGGCATTTGCCAACAGCGACATCAGCCCAGCAGTCACAGGTCCTTGTGCATGGCCTCCCAGACTGTAGAGAGTGGACCACATGCCCTCTGAAGGAAAACATCGGGGTCCCCTTGAAAGGCACAGGCCCAGAAAATATCCCCACCTACTAGCTTGCTCTCCAGCCCACCTTCTTTCTTGCCTTCCTCCCTCTTTTCCCTTCTAGTTGAACATTTTGAGGGTGACTAATCAGGATAATGAACTTGAGACGCACTTGAAGGAGAAAGCACTACGTGAGCGACAGCCCAGCAGTGCCCAGAGGAGCGCGGAGAGTGGAGGCTGTGGTGGACTGTGCTGGGGGGGTGCGTGGGGGGGGGGCAGTCGCTCACACTTTTGCTCCAGTTACCATTCTCCTCCTTTAAAATGCAAATGTGCTGTGTGAGCAGCTCATGTACATTGAAAACAGATTTGGATCGGCAGTCTGGAGAATTAAACTCTAACTCCAATTTGATTCCTACTTAGCAGTGTGACCCTAAGTAAATGGTCACACCCTGCTTCCCATATAGAGGTTTCTTCATTGACAGAAAATGGGAGGGGACAGAACCTTTGGCCTAGATCTGGGGGACGATAGGTGAGTGGTGGGAGGAGGTGTCAGTGGATTGGAAAAAACCAGTATGTCAACAGAATTGGTTTTCTTTATTTTCCTATGCCCTTTATTTGGGGCATTAAAAACATTATTCCATACAGAGGTTCAAAAATCGCTAAGGAGCTCACTGTGCAAAAAAAAAAAATAAATAAATAAAAACCCATAAAGCAGCCTCAGGAAAGGATCCCGAAGGCACCCCCAAGCTGACTGACTTGTGTGAGGAGGAGGAGGACAGTAAGAGAGGAAGGAGAGGCCACTATGGAACATGGGCTCTTCAGTGGCTGACAGCACCAGAGAAGGCCTGGAGAAGGCGTCACACTGTGGGTCCTTAGAGGTGTGCATGTGCAACCAGGTGGCTCGGAGTTGTTCGTTGCGCACGCGTGCACTGCGCGAGGACGCGGCAGAGCTGCCTTCTCAGGAGTCCTTTTTAACCTATCTGAACCTGAGTCGGGACCAATTCAGGGTTTGGGGGGGGTTGTATTTTTCATAGCATCCCCACCTACTGGGGCATGTGTCTGCCTAGATGAGTCACCAGTATGACCCTGCTCCGCAGGGACTGGGAAAGCAGCTGGGCTCGCCTGCCACCTGCCCCACCAGCCCCCCTCAAGGCTCCGTTCCAGACGGGGAACAGGCCTGGGGAACAGCACGTCTCGCCGGTGCAGCCCTAGAGCGGGCCCAGAGCCCACAGGGCTGAGAGAGCAGAGGCCCTGGCGGACAGCCACGTCCTTGCAGGCTGGCCGAGAGCCATGCCCACCCCCACGCCCTTGTGCCAACTCACTCCCGAATCTCGTCGATGATCCTCTGCTTCTCCTCGATCTCGTCCCGGAGTCGGGACAGCTGCCTCTGGTGGGCCTCCCGGTGGCTTTCCATCTGCTGCTCCAGCGCCTTCTGTGAACGAGCCGGGAGACCGCATCAGGCCCTCGCCAGCCCCCAGCCTGCCTGGTGACAGGTCCTGCCCACACCCCCCAGCATGGGCAGGACCTTTACTTTTTAATTAAAAATTAATTAAATTTTAATTAAAAACCTTATCCTCCAATCATTTTTCCTACATTTTTCTTTACTGTTTAAACTGGAACCAAAAATAAAGATATCTATGTTTAAGATGGAAATTCAAATTTGGGGTGTTTCTTTAAAAAGGTAGAGGGGAGAGCTGTTTTCATCCATTCAAAGGAAGGAAAAGCATTTCTTCAGGAGTTAACCCCACAGTGTGGCCGGGGCAGGGACCGGGAGGTGCTGCTCCTTCCCTCTTCATCGGGCACGGGAAAGGAAAACGAATGAATGCAACATAACTACTACCTACAGACACCCCGGGGTTCCGGGACCCTTCCACCTCCCACCCACCCTGCACCTGGCCACACTCGAAGGCCGAAGGCCGGCTCCGGCTGCTGGCAGGGGTCCCTCCCCGCCCCCTCCCGCACTGCCACACACATTGCTGAAGGAGACCGGAGTTCCTAGACCAGAAAGCCCAGTGGGAACGCGCACTGGGCTCCGGGCAGGGGCGGCGCGCGCACCTTCATCTCCTCGGCATCCTGCAGCCGCGTCAGGTGTTCCTTTTCCTTGTCCTGGAAGCTGACTTCGTGCATTTTTTCTGTTTTGAATTTTAAATGATGGTTTCAGATTTAACTGGGAGTACTCACACCCAAAGTAAAAATTAAAAAACAAAAACAGAAGAATGGTAGTGGCATGAAGCATCAGCTTATATCACCAATTACAACCACAGCACAAAGGAATGTCCCTCTGGAGGAGGACTTCTGGCTAAAGCAAGGCTGACCACTCCTAGGACATTACCTAGGTCCCGGTGCAGGGGTGGGGTGGGGGGCAATTGTAGGGGAACAGGGCTAATTTGGAGTGGGCTACTCACTCTACAACTGACTCACACCTCACGCCTCAGAGTACTAGTCCCCCACCCCCACTGGCCTGAGTGACCCCTGAGGAAAAAACATGTTTTTGCATATTATAAACATGCTTTGCAGATTATAAACATGCTGTATAGATTATAAATGTGCTTGATAGATTGTAAATGCTTTGCAGATTATAAAGCACTCTGTGAATCTTAGTGGCATTTGGATTGATGCCACTATTAGAGTTCCAGAAAGATCTAATTTACCTCCCATGGGTAAGCTCTTTATTCTCTAAGATCTGCAGTAGGAAAACAATCTAAGAATAAAAACAAAGAAAATAGAAATACAAAATAATGCTCTCCAGACTAGATGGGAAGGCCCCATATTTGGGACAGGGCTGCTGTGTGGCATGCCTGGGGGCAGGCGTGACAGTCCCAGCCTATTCTGGGTCAGTGCCCCCCACCCCAGCACCAGGGAAGCTGGGGTGGGGATAGGGGTGCGGGGGGCAAATGATTGAAGGCAGCAACCTTCAATTCATTAACCTCCCTCTCTAATCTGTTCCACTTTATTTCAGGTTCTCCCTCTTCTATTTTATTTCCACTCAGGGGCAGCACTGCAGAAGCCACTCACAAGAGGAAAAACTCCTTTTATGTGTCAGGTTTCAGGTGGAGCATTCTCTTCCTAACATTCACCTGTTATCACGTAAAGAAAACATGACAAGATCACAGTGGGGGTGGGCATATTCTCTTTTCAAAATTTGCCTTGGCATAGAAACAAAATGTACTTACTGAGCAAATAACTATATAATAATAAAGAAAACAGAAAAGGATAACGTCATCACCAATCCTATTACCCTATCAAAGCCATTTCGTCTCAAATATCAGTTTGCAGGCCTGGAAGCGCAGCAGCCGCTGACTTCTCGGCGCTGCGACAACGGTGAGACGAACACTGCGTGAGGCTTCCACCTGAGGTCGCACTGCGAGCCCTGCTGCAGCCTTCACCTACTTCACCTGCTTCACCTCCTCCACCTCCAATACGAAAAACGTGCCTGCTGAACACCACGCCACACTCCATTTAACTGGTGGACATTTCGGTGGCTTCCTTTTTATCTACTAATGTAAGTGATTCTGCAATGAATATTTGAGATTTGAGGATCAAAAGACATGAAAAGTGTTATAATTATTACATATGCTTTTCAAAGTGCCTCCCGAAGGACTCCACTAGCTCTCCCGGCAGCCCACCACACGTGGGCTCCCGTGCAGCACCGCACGCACGTCTGTGGCCCCGTTCTGGTTTCTGCCTGTCTCGTCACCCACGTCTCCTGGACGTCTTCTGTTTATTCAGATTTACTGAGTAGGTCCTATGCGTCAGGGACTTCCCTAAGCAAAGGCTGCCTGACAAAGGGAAGGGCTTCTTCGAAGGATGGAAGGTGCAGCTGAGCTAAGGCACAGGGTGGGGCACGAGGTAGATCTGACTTTAGAAGAGTCCCCTGGGTGGCAGCACAGTGGCTGGCCTGGAGCAGACGGCGGGGGGGCGGGGGGACCCTTGGTAGATGGATGTGATCACCATTCTTAACTAGATGAAGGGCAGTGAAAAATGAACACAGAGATGAGCAGAACCAAAGAAGCATCAGGCAGGTCAAACAGGCCTGTCAGACTGAAGCTGGAGGTAGAGCAGAGCGGGAGATTCTGACTTGGGTGGCAGGGAGGGCTGAGGGAAGTGGGAAGCGGAGCAGAGACGGAGGGAGGGCAGTCTTCTAAATGGTTCCCTGCCCCCTCCCCAATTATGCTATTGTTTTTAGTTGACTTAGAAAAATAGCTTTAATTAAGCAAAACTAAACATCATGAGTTCAGTCATCAGGAGAGTACCTGATTTAGACTGAGGGTTGGACATCTGCAAAGTAGTCAATCACGTACCTTGGGCTCGGAGCTTGGCCAGCTCTTCACTGAGCGAGTCTTGGGACTCTTCCAGCTGCCTCCTCTTCTGTTCCATGTTCTGCATGTAGTCCGTCAGGGATTTGATCTTGGCTTCGTGCTTTACATAGCAAATAGATAAAAAGGAATGAATAGACTAGCCTGTGGTCCTCTCAGCTTGCCTGGGGCTGTCCAATGGAAAAATGCAATGGAGGAAGCATCCTTGAGTCCCTTATTGAGTTCTAACACCCAAAGTGCAAATATTCTGCCCTTGGCTTAGAATCCAGGATCACCGATTAACTAGCAGAGTTCTCTGTTTCTTCCCTGTACTTCTCTGCTTCAACCCACACACACCCCTCATGGCCATGCCCCTCCTCGCCATCCACCTTAGTGAGACACCAAAGCCCAGACTGTTTTCCTCCTCACAGAAAACACTATGCTGGCGAGAAAGGGGCAGGGAAATGTCTGGGGCTGAAGGCTTCATTCTTTCAACACTCACCTCTGGATGGCGTCTTTGTAAGTCAAATATGGCTTTTCTTTTTCTGTCTCTCAACCTCACCAATTCTTGTCTCATGGACTTTGCATTTTACATTTTCCTCTCCCTGGTAAGCTCTCCCCCCACCCATCCCAGACATGGACCTGGCTAGATCCCTTTATCACTCAGAGCCCAACATTTTCTTAAAGAACCAATCTTCTACATAGTTTATCTTACCCATTTCCTTATTTGTTAGCTCCGTGAGGGTAAAGTACATGCTTAAAAACATCAGTGGAGGAATGAATGAATGGGAGTTCCTTGACAGGATAGGGATGACAGTCATTTCCAGGCAGATGGAAATACGCAGACCCTCCCCCCTCCAGATCTACAGGGTTCACATTTCGGCAGAAAGACCCAGCAGACTAAGCTCTAATCTCATGAAATAACCCCTGGAAATGGGACTCTGTTGGAGCAGTTGTTTTACAGCATTTGGTGAAGAGGATGAGTGTAAACAAAGATGACAATAGCATTTTAGCTGGCAATATTTTGTCAGATTTCTTAGATCATGTCAGAAAATAGACAGCCGAAGAAGTTTCTCTTACTTTTGAGCCCTAGGAAATAACAATTGAATCTTTAGCTTTGTGTAACATAGCAGAGTATAAAATAGCACCCTAATGGAAAACTGTACTCGTTGCTAAGGCAGAAAGCCCTGCCTGACTTAAGTATTCGTTAACCCCAAACATCCTGATGTTCTTGATGCCCATCTCACATTCCCAAAGTCAGTGCTACTCTGAAGACCTGGGCACCTGAAGCCCAGTTCTGGGCTCCAAACTTTATAGCACCCCACTTAGGCCACCCTCTGGCTGCACCCTACTCCAGTGAGCAGTGCCCGCCTGGAACTCATGACCCCTTCTAGAGCACCCTGAGTGTCCTGAACCCAACACTCGCTACTCCAACAGCCCTAAGGCCACTCCCAGGGCTGGTGCTC
Organism: Anoura caudifer; assembly: GCA_004027475.1. NCBI lineage: Eukaryota > Metazoa > Chordata > Mammalia > Chiroptera > Phyllostomidae > Anoura > Anoura caudifer. Next base: position 351,797 of record PVKU01000622.1, read on the forward strand.
ATGCTCCATCATGCATTGCGACAGATTACAGATGACACAGGTGCACAGTTCCCTCAGTTCCCAGAAAGAGCAGATGGACTTGGACATGAAGGCTGGTACACCCAGATGGAACAAGAAGACAGAGGCTGCGGGGCCTGTTATTTGCATTCCAGCTTTGGCCTCCACACGGCGAGCACGGGACTGCCCAACACACATGGTAGCAACATCACAGGGGACCTGGGAATCGTGCTGGAGGTGCACTGGGCCCCAATGTTTATCATTGTTCTTCACGATTCTTAAGAATTATAAAAACATCAAAACAATAAAGCCCGCCCAGAAAAAGTGATATAAATTCCACCCATAAACCGCTCTAACTTTATCAACCCTTTCCTCCTTACATCCCTGGTCTTATCTATATGAATGCGTATTTCACAAAGCTGCAAAGCATATGACAGGTACTACTCAACATTCTCATTTGCATTATCTTTATATAATTATACTTTCCAAATGGCTGGGTTTAATAATTTTTTATTTTATTTTTCCTTTTTATCGAATTTATTGGGGTGACACTGGTTAACAAAATTATACAGGTTTCAGGTGCACAGTTCCACAACATATAATCTTGTAAACTGTACTGTGTGTTTGCCACCCCAATTAAGTCTCCTTCCCTCACCCCTACACTCTCCTCCACCACCCCTCAGGGCCCCCTGGCATAATAATTTTACTTATAAGAGCAGCGTAATATTCTTCCATCTAACTTTACATTATTACTCTATCAATAAATATCTGGGTTACATTATTATTCTATCAAATATTTTATTTTATAATGTAAGTAATATTGCATTCAACGTCTTTTATGTAAGCTTTAGTTTTTTTAATCAGGAAATTATATGCTATATGAAACAAAAATTTTTCATTTTTATTACCAATTAAAAATACCGTAAGTAAAATTACTGGACCAATGCATGAGGTCTGTCCAGAAAAAGTGCAGCCATTGTTAATATAACAAGAACCATGTGCAACATCGATGTAACCTGGCAGCCAGGGAATGTGGATAGGAATGCGCATGTGTGAACGATGACAACTTCACTGTGCTAGTCAGTGGGGGCCACAGATGCTGTTGAGTGAGCATGTGTGCTGTGTGGCCGTCACATTCAAAATGACTGAGAAAGTACAGCAATGAATCTGCATCAAGTTTTGTGTTAAGTTTGAACATTCCTCTACCATTCAGATGATTCAGAAGACCACAGCTATGGGCAAATGGTGATTGGCAGCTTCATCACAACAACGTGCCCACTCATGCATCACGTCTCCTGCAGTTTTTTTTAGCGAAACATCAAATCACCCAGGTGACTCAATCCCCCTACAGCCCAGATTTGGCACCCCGAAACTTCTGCCTTTCCCCCAAACTAAATCACCCTTGAAAGGGAAAAGATTTGAGACCATCGATGAGATTCAGGAAAATACGATGGGGCAGCTGATAGCAATTGGGTGAACTGTGTGAGGTCCTAAGGAGCCTACTTTGAATGGGACTGAGGTGCCATTGTCCTATGTACGATGTTTCATGTGTCTTGTGTCTTCGTCAATAAATGTCTCTATTCATATAGATGGCTGGATACCTTTATGGGCAGACCTCATATACTTGTATTTTTCATGGTGTTTGATTCCCAAGGTGCTTTCCAAAAGGACTGACCAAATCAGACTTTTTCCAACAATGTATATAAATTTCACTATCATACACTAGCATGGAATAATCTTTTCAAGACATTTCTGCTTATTATGTTAGCTATAAAATGGAACCTTGATGTTTTAATTGCATCTCTTAGATTATTATGGTGGCAGAAAAGGAGGTTGCCGATGGTTCCATGATTACATATTACCACTATGTTTAAAAGCATAACAGAACAAGTACGTGCTCATCTGCCTCAGTCCTGTTCGATACCCCACTCCGTGCTGACACCTGTCTGCTCCCTGCAGACAGCTTCAGCTGTTTTCATGCCTGGGATGCGGCGGCGAGCAGCACACCCTGGACCACGCACAGATGCCTCACACCCAAACCCCAAGCTCAGATACAGTGACAGGTGAGAACCGAGGCTATTTTCTGGAGCCACCTTACTAAAATGAAAACGCCGTTCCAATGGGAAGAAGAGCCACCTCCCTCCCTGAGCGAATGAAATGTGCCCTGCAGCTTGAACATCCCATCAAGGCTTTGGGTTTGCATACACTTTGGTTTGTCAACTAGCTCTGCTCTTCACCGGCTCCATGAGTTTGGACACCGTATATAATCATTCTAAGTCTTAATTTCCTTATTGGAAACACAGAAACAACAATAAAACCTGCCTGCTGTCATTTTTTTAAAGATCAAGTGAGACAATGCTTATCAAGTGCTCAGCACCGACAGCGGCACACTGCAAACCCGCAATGTTGCTCACAACAGCAGTAGCGGCAGCAGTGCCTGCTTTCACCCGGCGACCTGGCCCCAGGGTCCCCAGGGTCGAGGTGAAAAGGTGAAGGAACGCTGTCTCACCTGACAGGAGTTTCAGATTTCATCCAGTGTTATCCATTTATGGTTCAGTTGGCCAAAAAGTCCTTACGCTTTTTCCCCATATGATGACTCTAGTAGCACTTAGTTGTCTTTAATTTCATTTGAAACAATTTTGTTAGATTGTATTGTGACAGCTGTCATATCATCTTACATTAAAAAAAAAAACCTTATCAAAATTGGTGAATTCTTGTGCAGCCATTTTAATACTGAAGATGGAAAAAGATACACAAGGTTTTCAGTATATTATGCTTTATTATTTCAAGAAAGGTAAAAATGCAACTGAAATGCAAAAAAAGATTTGTGCAGTGTATGGAGAAGGTGCAGTGACTGATCGAACATGTCAAAAGTGGTTTGTGAAGTTTCTTGGTAGTACTGGCATTTTGGCCAAATAATTCTTTGCTGTGGGGCTGTCTTATGCATTGGAAGACGTTTAGCAGCACCTCTGGCCTCTACCCACTAGAAGTCAGATAAACAATCTGTGTAGGAGATAAACAATGCACTCAAAATACCCAAATCAATAAAGTTATTGGTGAAAATGAAAAATGTGTCTTTTATTTTACAGAAAAACATAATGGAATCTTTGGCCAATCCAATCTCTCCCTCCCTCTCTCTCCCCCCCCCCCCACCCTTTCTCCTTACCTACCTATGTGCATAACAACTTCCAAGATAGCTAGACAGAGATATACAGACACAACCTTTAAAAATGGACTGAAGGTAATTCATGTAACTCACACAACCAAATCTAGCCTGGGTGAAGACGAAGGCTGGGGGGTCGCTGCCTGGGGAGGCCATGGACAAGTATTATGCAAAGTCCATTGATATCCCCAACATGCACCATCAGTCCCAGTAAGAGCACGGAGGAAGCAGATTTCAAGAGAACACGGTGTGACATGAAGAGGAAAGGTGTGACCTACCTGGGATATGAGCAGCTGGCAGGCCGCCAGCTCCCGCTCGCTGGCATTCATCTTCCTGTTGGAGTCCACCTGGGCACTCTCAAGCTGTTTGCTGCGGTTCACCAGGGACTTGACCTCCGACTTCATCTTGCTGATGTACAGACGGGCCATGGTGAACTCCTCCTCAATGACTCCGTTCACATCTGCCAACTGAGCACAGGAGGAAGACATTCAATTACTGCCTATAATTTTCAGGGGTTCATGGGGCCCCCTGAAACCTGTCTGTGGACTCCTAAGACATCTGTGGGTTCCTGGTTAAGAATCCCTAATTACAGGACCACAAGTGGAAAATGATCTAAAAAGTACTTATGTGTTCAACCTCAAATTCTCCAAAATTTCAGGTGAAACTTTGAATTAAAAACCTCCACTAAATATAATCCTCAATCAACCAGGTTTTTCTTTACAATTGATTTTAGGATAAAAGAGATAATATAAAAGAAAAAAGGCACTGGAGATTAAAATAAGGGATAACTTTGAAGTAGTGTTCCATTCAATGTCTTATACAGTATATTTCGGGACCAGCAGAGAGGCCCCGTGTTCCTAAAAATGCCTCTGAGCCCCTGTAGGAACTCCACTCAAAATTTCAATTATGTTCTCTATAGTGTGCTATTCAGACAGAGTAGTGGTCTAATGGCTTGAATATGTGCAACTAAGAGTTGAAATAGAAAGGATTTTCTATGTAATCCTCAATTCAACAATAACAAAAGCCCAAGGAGTAAGAACCGCCATTACCCAAAGCCCCTCCAGATGCAGGTTTTCTGCATGACTCCTCCTCACTGCCAGTCTGCGTTTCCTTGCCTCCATGTGCCTGTCCCTTTCAGGCGGACAGGAATCTATCTTATTATTTAAGGTCATCTGAGAATAACAGTCTAAACCCACCTTCAGAAGAGAACTTCTGACAGCCAGCATTCCTGCATGATCTCATATTTGGTTTCTAAGTTTCAGAGCTCCACTGGAAACAAAAATTGACACAAAATACTTGGGCTGGAAACCCATTTGCTGAGATGCGTAAATCCTCTTGAAGGGCAATTGCCCAAATGAGCAAAGTAACTGTGCATATTCTGTTTAACCACCAGAGGGCACCCTAGCACCTCAGGAGAAAACAGCACTAGCCAGAACCCAGCCCAGGAACAGAGGCTTCAGCTGGTTCTAGGACGTTTCCAATCATGTTTTTTTGATGTTCCACAGTATACTCTAACAGCCCACTTTTGTTACTATTGCTGTCATTAATTCATCATGTGATTACTTCTTTAGGAAACATTTAAGAGTCAGGAATATGGAATTGTGTATTGACCCGGAAAATGGGTAGCAGATAGGAAGCACGCAAACGACACAGCACGCGGAACACCTGTAAGGTGGAGTCTACGCTCCCTCCAGAATCCCACTGCAGTGTTTGTTAAATCAGTGTCAGTCAGCACAGCTCAGATCTATGCCGACAGCAAAAAACCCCACAAATATCAACTTGTGACTCCACTTTAATTTAATGGAGGTTCTTGCTCAAGCCCGTTACCTTTGACCACGAGAAATGTGTCTACCAACACCGCTCTGCCTTATGTGTTCCTTTCATAATCCCAAAGCACAAAGAAAGTGAGTGAGAAAGGCCTGCAGTCTTTAAATTTTTTCTTCTATCTTTGTGATTGGTTGCATGTGGAAGAGATGAGGAACTCATTCTGCATCCCGACCAGCTGTGCCCTGCACGTTGTCCAGTTTTGGTAGAAAGGGAAGGGAACAACCACATCTTCGAGGTGGAATTCACAAGCTACACCAGCTGCCGGTGGCTAAACCTCGCTGAGGAGCAAACCCCTCCTCCTCTGCAGGTCCGTTCTCAGACAAGAACACTTCCTCTTCTGTGCCCAGATCCCATGTGAATTGGGGAAGGATGAAAATGCACACAATCAGGCACTGCCTCCTAAATGGGTATTTCCTCCCCCATACCAGACCCATAACCTCTGAAGAGTATTCTTATCCTAGGAAATCTAAAAAGAGATTTTGTGTCTATGCCTGATTGAAAATAAAAACAGTATTTCAAACAAGTGATTTTAACTGTAAGGTTTCTTACCCTTAAGAGTTCATATATTTAGTCATTAAGCTCAAAGTTTTCAGTAATTCTGGGACACCATTATTTCACAAGGAAGAGTCAGAGTTTGTTGCTGAAATGTTACTTCTCACTCTCCCCGGGGCCTGTCAATGACCACAGTGCACGCTAGACCCTGTGATCCAGTGCAGGTGACAAATGCAGGAAAAATGGATGCGTGTCCCTTCTCCTCTGCCTGGAGGAAGAGTCACCCCCCCCACACCCCCCCCCTAGCATGGTCTGGCTGTGCCAGGGGCCACTGCTAGGCCAGGCAAAAGTAAGTAAGGTGACTGTTTACATTCTAAGACGCAAAAGTCAGAATGAAACTAAAAGAAGCCTGTGTAGGTCAGAAGAAAATTAGGAAGCCAACTCATCCACTTCATTTACTCTACCTCTATCCTATTAATTCCTGGCTGGATTCCGGAAAAATCTGTGTTTAAAATTTAAGGAAAACCCAGAGGGAAAGGCACATGAAAAAGAGAGGAAGCTCACTAATAAACCCCACACAGTCAACACCGGGCTCATCTCGTCATTAGCTGGTCTCATCTTGTTCTGTTGACTAAACAAAATATCTCCGGACTCTGTTTGAAGACATGACTGAGCTGGAGAAATGAGTTCTCTGTCTCCCAACTGCGTGGGTCTGTCGTGTTCTGGGACTGGCAGCGGAGGAGACCCACCAGCAGGGACCTTGTGGGAACTAAAAGGGTTTTAGGAACAAAAATACAAGATCACTGAAAAAGATCTCCTAAATTTGCTCATTTTCTTAGATCAAAATAATTACATCGATCTAAGTGATGCAATAAATGGGGCTTCATCAAACTGAAAAGCTCTATGCAGCAAGAGAAACCATCAACAAAGTGAAAATGCAACTTACAGAATGGCAGAAAATGTGTGCACATCACACACTTGGTAAGGGGTTAATATCCAAAATATATTGAAAACCTCATATATGCAATTCAACAGCAAAACCAAACATTCTGATTAAAAAATGGACAGAGGACCTGAACAGACGTTCTTTCAAAGACACAGATGGCCAACAGACACATGGAAAGGTGCTCGACATCACTAGTCATCAGGGAAACGCAAAGCAAAACCAGTGAGACACCACCGCGCACCTGTCAGAATGGCTGGTGTTGAAAAGACAAATAAAAGTGCTGGCAAAGCTGTGGAGAAAAGGGAACCCTAGTGCACTGTTGACGGGAGCGTGCATTGGTACAGCCACTGTGGAGAGAAGTATTCCTCAAAAATTAAATTCCTTAAAAGGAGAACTACCATATATCCAGCCACCCTGCTTCTGGATAATAAGCGAAGGAACGGAAATCAGAATCTCATAGGGATATCTGCATCCCCACATCCTTGCAGCCTTACACACAACAGCCAAAACATGGAAACAGCCTAAGTGTCTGTCAACAGAAAAATGGATGAAAGGGGTGTGTGTGTGTGTGTGTGTGTGTGTGTGTGTGTGTGTGTGTGTGTAATGGAAAATTATTCAAATTATTCAGACATAAAAAAGAAGGAAATCCTGTCATTCGCAACAAAATAGATGGACCTTCAGGATATACCCTCAAGTGAAATAAGTCAGAAAGAGAAAAACAAATACTGTATGATATCACTTGTATGTGGTATCTAGAAAAATCTGAGAACACCAAACCCAGAGAAAGAGGGAGTCAAGTGGTGGTTACCAGGGGTTGGGGGTGGGATGGAGGGTGGATGGGGGGTTACTGGACAAAGGATACAAACTTCCAGGTACAACATTAGCAAGTTTGTAGAGTTAATATGCAACATGGAGATTACAGCTAATAAAACTGCTTCATATACTTGAATGCTGCTAAGAAACTAGCTCTCAAATGTTCCCATCAGAAAAAAGAAACGGTAACTTGTGACAAAATGAATGTGGTAGATGATGCCATAGGGTAATTATTCTGCAACATATAAATGTGTCAAATTAAGACATTGTACATCTTAAATTATACAGTGTTATGTGTCAATTATATCTCAAAAAAGCTGTGGGGGTGGTGGTGGTTATCTGCCCCTAAGATTGCTCTAAGAAATACCTGTGTATGTCATGTCGTTTCTGAGCTGACAACCTTCACGATAAGCTGGTTCCCTTGTCATTTCACACAGCAGGGGAATGCAGCCCAGAGACCTAGAGTAGCTTGCCCTAAGTCACACCACTCCTTCCTTGAGATCTCATTGCCTCAATAATTAAGTCACAATTATAAGGAAAAAAACAATGATTAAGACTATGATGCTCTACAAGTGAGAATTATCAATGAAATTAACTAGTTATTAATGAAATTAACTAGGGCAGCCAATGTCTGGAACCCAAAAATATCTTTAAGACATCCAGTTGAGTGTTTAAAAATAATTTCAATCATACTTCAGATTCCCAGAGGTAAGGACTCTTTTTTCAAATGCTGAAGCACCCAGACACTCCTTGATTTCATTAGCATTTTTCATCAGCTCTATTTTAGAACTTAGCATAAAAATATCCTCCTTTATTGTTATCAGCTGCTGACACCAACCTCCCATAAATCAATTCCACCTTCATATTTCAAGGGCCATTTAATCAACCAAACGTCAGAAGTGTATAGCTCAACACCAGAGTGTATGCTTCTAAAAATTCTTCTAAATCATCAAATATAAAAGCACCAAACTGCCGCTTAATAGGGTTAATCCTATAGTACCTGAGAATTCTAGGCTAAAATTAGATTCATTCATAAAGATTCATGAAATATTCAGTTACAATAGAGGTTCCATGAAAGAATGATTAGGTTTTGCAAGAGATCACACCCTCTAAGCCTAGAGCTGGTAACCACCCAAGAAGGACTTTCTATGCTTTCCAGAAATGTCTATAAACAAACATAATCTGGGGGCCTTTCTAGTACAGCCCCCGCTCAAAAACCGAGCGTTCCCACGAAGCAGGCTAACGCAGCATTCGGCCTTGTAGCAGTCTAATGGCTAAATTAAAAGATTTGGGTTTTAGAGGCTCGTGAGGTGAAAGCTGAGCGATACAGCACCGCTTTCTGGTTTGATCAGATCCACACGGTTATCAATAGCCGCTCTGTGCAAAGTGCCGCATTATTATCACAGGGCCACTGCAGCCCACACCGTGTGCCACCGGCATGAAGGTTAGACCAGTGAAGTGGAATGGGGCACCAGAAGCAGTCCCACACACTTCTGGGGGCGGTGGGTCTGTTCGCTGTCTTCCTGTGGTGAAGGTTCCCTGACCGTATACGTAGGTCATGACTTCCCAAACTGTCCACTTTAAATAAGGACAGCTTATTTTCTATCAATTACAGCTCAATAAACCTAGTTTTTAAAATGTGTCTAATTTTTCAATGGCATCTCTATATTGTGGTGAGTTTTTCTTGGCTGAGAACTTCATTTATTCTCTCTCTTCCCTCCATTCCTCATGGACAACTTTATACCACCCCATTCTTCCCACATCCCTTACTTGCCTGCCATCGGTGGCACCAATGTGCGTTAACACCAGGGGATTATTTATAGTTGGCTTAAGCCAACGATAATAATCCTATTTCTCTGCTTTCCTAGCTTCCCTTGCAGTGTGGGGTGACCAACTTCTGGCCAATAAGGGGTAAGGAGATGTCTAGGTGACTTCTGGGATATAGTTCCCTTCTGAATGAAACTGGCTGCTTTTTCAGCCCATCCTGCCTTGAATGTAGTTGTGTTAGGATGTGATGACTGGTGCTATAGCAGCTATCTTGCTCCCATGAGACAAAAACCTACAGCTATGAAAAAGTAACAGGCTAAGAAAAGCATAAAGGAAATAAAGGCCTGGATCTTTGACACTGTTGAAACAGTGCACCAAACCAAAATTGGCTTCTAAAACTTTAATAAGCAAAAGAATGGCTTGAGGAATCTTGTTAAAGTGAATATTCTCATCAAGTAGGTTTGAGGTGGGCCTGAAAGTATCTAGAGTCCCAATTAAGTTCCCAGGTAACACAAATCACACTCTGAATAGCAAGAGTCTATGCTTCTCACACTGTGAATGATTAAAAGTGGCTTTGCTTTTTAAGCCACTGTTAGAATCCTATTACTTTCACCTAAAAGCTTTCCTACTTCATGCTGTTTGGTTGGGGAATTTTCACTCTACGAGAACCCAACAGAGTGAAAACACAATACTGAGACTGGAACTATTGGTTAACCCATTAAACTCCAAGTTTCTGTGACACTGGCATATAAGTTTGAGGAATAAACCCAATTGCATGATGTCAACCCAGACCTGAAGCCATTTCCTATACTTGAAAGGTAAATTTTTTTCTCTTCCTCCTTACCCCCAAACCCATTCACTAGCCATTCAATCAACCCTTCGATCTTCTTATCCGGTATCACAAAGCACATGGCAGATGCAAAGCACTGTGCTAAGCACTGGAATCTTAGGAGAACAAAGCAGGGACCCCACTTGCGTAGGACCATGCCATTACAAGCACAGGCAGACAGACTGCAGAGGGGCTAACTTACAGTCTTCACGTCATTGGTGCCGATGATTCCACCTATCTCCCCCAGATCCTTCAGCAGCAAATTCAGGATCTCGGTAGCTCTCTTTTTCTGGTGGTTGCTAAGCTCTTGAAGCTGGCTCAGCTCTCTCTGTGTGGTTGTCAGTGTAGTCTGAAAAACACATTTCCACAACAAATTAGAAGGGGTGCCCATTGATTCTATACACTCAGCATGGCAATGAATGACAACATACATAAGATGGAGTTCTGTTCCCCTTTCATGTGATTTCAATAGGAGGGTCCTTGTAAGTCACACTGTCGTATGGCCCTGCACTCTTTGATGAGGAAAGGAATTGGTCTTGGCCTGATACGTTATGTCTACTTATCAGATGACAACTTCCAGGTTAGCAAAATAAGTTATTTAAATAAAGCCCAAAAAGAGCCCTTAGGTTTGTAATGTGCAGTCACATCTCCCTACCTACCAGGTGTTCTGTGTCAGCTCATGTTTGTTCTCAAGGGCCGCACACACCTGCGGGCCAGCCCCCCACCACCGCCACCCCCTCCCGACCAACCTGCTCCCGGGGCCACTCCCAAATTCCCACCCGACTGCAGTCTGGAAGGCCCAAAGGGGCATTAACGAATTTAGAAGACAACTTGGAAAAATTCTAATCTTCATTGCGAGCTGAATTAGCTCTTCATCTCTTTTCAAAGTATATCAAGTTCAACAAGATCATGCTTCTTAATATATAACAGAAACTCCATTTTATTGCCAAACATTAATAAACCCATATTTTCCACCCCTCACATACATTACCAAAAGGTATATATTTTTAACTAGCTAAAGCTCTCAACACCAAAAGAATTGTCCTCTTTTGGTGTCTTTGCATCAACTCGGCCAACAACGAAGAGTAACTATGGGGCTATGGAGGTGAACGCAGACACCTGTGCGGTTCTTCTGTCTGCAGCTGTCTCACTAGAGCACTTCGTGATGATCTGACGGAATGAGTCCAGCAGTACTTCAGTTTGACAGAAAATAAAAATTGCATTCTGGAAAATGTTTCATTGTTTTGAGAAGCAAATACCAAGGACTAGTTAAAGGACCCTGCAGAAAGTAATAAGCAGAGAAAATCTCTGCCTCCTACTTCCTTAAATGACTTCTAGTCTGTCTTGTTTTTGTTTTTGTTTTGGTATCAGCACCACTTATTTCATTTTGTTTTTAAAATCCACAGTAGCAGTAGTTCCCATCTAGGGAAGCCATTTGAAAATGCTTCCTTCATGCAACTGAATGTATGGAGTGAGGAGCCTTTCCCGTCAGCTTTCTGGTCAGCAGCTTAGAGCTTTCCTGCACCATCTGCTACTTCTCCTTGCCCAGGAGAACTGGATGTTTTCCACAGAGCACTCTGGGCACAATCCCATGATACCAGACCATTGGGCCGAGGTGCCAAGGGCAGCCGGGTACAGCCATTCAGCTTCCCACCACCCACTTTCCAAGTAGAAAAGGACAGAATGGACACAACCCACCACCAGCCACTTTGCCAAATGCTCACTGGCCCTGACGCCATGAGCTCACTGAGCAGAACCTGCAGCATCTTTCACTGGGAGAACCTAAAACTTAGAAAATGTGAGACTGAAGCACTGTTCTAAAACAGGACAACAAACCAGCACAGCTCCATCCTGGGCTAGTATGAGAAGCTGCAGGAGGGACTGGATGTCACTGAGGAGGGTAGAGACACAAGAGCACAACCCACTGCCTTCCCCGGGCACCCACTGTTGCCTGCTGACACAACAATGTGAGATTTACTTATTGATACCGTCGCAAATGCACAGGAGGCTAAGTGTGTTATGTAACTCGTCACTAATTCTCACTCCCTGAAAGAAGCATGTTATTATTGCCATTTTTTACAAATAAGGGAACAAATACTCAAGACATTTAAATGTTTCAACTAAGGCCTAATAGCTGTAAAGTGAAAATCTGCACTAGGATTTTTCTGGCTCCAATGTCTGCCCGCTCTGGACGGGTCTCCACAAGGCATCCTGCTAACGTTATAAATCCCCTGGATATAAAACAGTTGTGCCATGCAGTTTTAGGATGCGTGGACAGAAGTCACTTACACGAAATATTTCAATTATTGGAAGATTTCAGAGAATGCATCTAAGTCTAACACTGAAAAACCATTCAGCCAACTGCCTTCCTACGCACAAATATGGGCATAAGCACAGGAATGGCAGTGAGGAAGCCCCGCCCCCAGACACCAGTGCTCCAACCGTTTTCTGGGCCAGCTCATCTGTCAGCTGCTCATTGGCTCTGGTCTTGTCCTCCACCTCCTGGGACTTCTGGTCGTAATTGACAGCCAGCTCCTCCAGGGCCTGGAGAACTTCTTTCACCTCATCCTTGGCTGCCTCATTTTCAATCTGGAGACGCGTCAGCTCCTCTTGGATCTTCTCGTAGTCTCTTCTTGTGGAAGCTAAAAGCTGGGGACATGAGATGGCATGGAACTGTGAACCTAATGATCGGATGTTTGTGTTCTGGTCCCTACCCAAAATAAAGTGATTTTAAAAAACAGATACAAGAAAACAAATTGGAAAAGCTCAGAATGACTAGAAACCCTACCATTGATCCAGATGCTAAATTTAAAAACAGCATGTTTTTTTAAAAAAACCATTTGTCCTTTGTTCTTTTCTCTCTTTTTTCTTCTTTTTAGTTTAAAACTGCATAGACTTAACTCAAATAATTGATTATACATAAAAAATCATCATACTTCATAGCTGGTTGGCTATTCCACATGTTTAAAAAATTATGGGGGCAAATGATTTCTGAAGACAATAATAATACTTAAATGACTTTTTAATATTACCATTTAATATTACCATTTCAGAGTCAACCAAAACAGAACAAAAGAGCAGGCATCAATTTTCCTTTGTATTCATCATGGATGCAGACCCCAAGTATTAACACAAGTCAGAAGTGAATGACTGGGCACGCAGATGCTTTCATGGTCTTGGTGCCCATTACATTTTCTGATTCTCCTGTGATGAACAGATACATACGGCCTTGATGCCATGGAAAAAGACGAGTATTAAGAGTTTTTCTTAATTCTAACAGAAAGGAAAGTTTATCGAAGGCAATTGTACCAAGTTGGAAATGCAAAGGAATAGAATGGGAAGAAGAGGGCAGAAAACACTAAGCAAATGGAAGGCTCAGCTATAGCTAAGAGGCAAATCAGTTAAATGTGGTACATCTCACTGCAAAGGCATACAGGATCTCCCTGCCAAGGGAAGTATTTGGACAGTGGTCATAGTCCTTGTCCCAGACAGATGAAGGGGAATGAAGAGGAAAAGGAAGGAAATGGTTATTTAAAAAGTTATGTCTATGGGAGGGCAGGGAGTGGGGACAGGAACCCAAGCCACCTGCTATGACCTGCATCACATGATCCAGTCCATAGCATTTTAGCAACAAAGCAGAAAGCACCCTAAAGCACAAAAGAGAAAAAAATATGTTTGATAGATTGTCTGCCTTTTCTTTGCTTAGGCTCCTGTTTGTAAAATACTCGGCAAAACGCAATGCAATAAAGACCCTTACAGGACAACTGAATGCCATCAGGGAGACTGAAAACAATTTGCCTCCTTTTTATTGTATCACATGTACATGGACACAGCATTTGGACCCCTTTCCTCTCCGCTTTCCCTTCTTCTACCTTCTAATTTCCGTTCGTTTGTTTTTCCTACAAGACAGCACAAGAACATGGTGTATATCCACTACCTGACCGGGCCGATCTGCAATGCTGAAAAAGGCTGAAATGGCAGAAAACAGGAGTACCGAGCACTGGGTGTAAGGACGCGGGACCACCCTTGTCCAGCTACTGAGCTCCCCTGTCTCGGCTCTTCAACACTCAGCGTAGCACCCAGCTATGCACTCTCAACATCCAAGGCTCTACAAAGTCACACATTTATTTTCTAAATTCAGGCAAAGTCCACTTTTAATTGGCATTGAAAAGAAATCTATCAAGAAATTTCCACATGATTCAGTGATTTTGAAAAAATTCTTTGCAAATTAAATTTCTGGGACAAACATCAACAACAGACAGTAATAAAAGAACTTCGTAAAAAAAATTTATTACAAACTTTACCTCATCCTGATCCAACATCTGCTGCTTTAGCTTTTCAGCCAGCTGGCTCTGCTGGTTAATTTCATCATCCTGAAATGAAACATCATGTTTAATTCTTTTTGGTTAGTTATGTCATTTTAGATATCCTGGTTTCCCAAGATGGTCGGATACCAGGATGCCAGCTGTGAGCTTCCCAATAAAACGAAGGGAGTGGTGTGGTGCTTCCCCACATGGGGGAGACTGGTTTGGGGATCTTGATTTTGTTAAAACATCTCTCACCCACCTTTGTCAGCAGATGAAACATCCGGGTACTCTGGAAAACATAATGTCCTACACATTCAACTTAATCCCTGATCTTCCAGAAATCAGAGAGCCAGGTCTTGGGAACTGAAAGGACACTCTGAGATCTCTCTCCCAATTCCAAGATGTTAACAGTGAATTCCCAGCTCAAAAAATAAGGCAATTTCTAACCATCTGCACTGTAATATATTCATGCCCCAAATCCTGTCAAACACATCAGTGACCAGGAATGTTGGCACGTGATATATAGGAGAGACCAGTGTTTCTACTTCAAACCTCTTACTTAGATTGGAAAATCACTTACTAGAGAATTAATCTTTGCCATGAACAGACCTCCCACTTGACCAGAAGTTAATTTTCTTAACCAGTTTGAAAGAAAAACAACAACAAGTAAAAAAACTCACAGAAGCTGGGGGCAGAGCGACACGGATTCTTGCTGTCACTGATGCCCACAGGTACACGTTCTCCTCGCCCTCGCTTTCCAACACCAGGTGCTGCTGCCACAAGCCAGAGCTACCAGGTTCTCACTGACCATGGGGGCATCTCTGCCTCTCCCTCGACACGTCCACCCAGCATGCACAAAGTGGACAGGCAGACGACACCCAGCTGTGTGAGGCTCAGTGTTCCCAACAGATACTCTCCTGAGTTCAAAGGCCCATTTGGAGCATAGCCTGGGAGAACGGCAAGTTATCTGCACAGGTGCCTCTCTCCCTTACAAATAGTGGAGCGTCCTATTTGATGACACTTCTAGGGTCTAAACCCCAAGCAGAGTCAGATTCGGTTCTGCATTGTGGGGTCCCTCTTTGCGCCAGGTGTTGCCCAGGTGATTTCATCAGCAGCCCATTAAAAAAAAGAAAAGGAAAGAAAAGAAAAAAGAAAGGAAAAGAATAGAACAGAAAAGAAAAAAATAAAAAAGAAAAACCTACACTGTGCTTCCCACCTTTTCTGGAAGTGAGGTGACGGCTAAATTCAAGGGCCTAGTTAGCAAACCGTATTAGCAAAACCTAATAGCCCACGGGATACTCTCCGGTCTGTCTGTCATGTCTGTGCATTCACTTACTCAGATTAACTCGGTGTCACAACTCATGCTGTTCATGGAGCAAGAAAATTCGAAAATCAGTACGACAGGATCTGTATCTCCTTTTCCTTTGTGTAGCACATCTTTTGGCCTTCACTCTCTCCTTAAGGACATCCTTTTTCTACTGAACATTCTACTTCAATGTTTCTTTAATCATTAAAAAATGAGTTGGACACAGGGGTGTCCAACTCATTTTCACTGAGGGCCACGTCAGCCTCACAGTTGCCTTCAAAGGGCCGAATGTAATTTTAGGACTGTATAAAGGTAACCACTCCTTAACAGTTAAGTGAGATTTCAGTGCTGCTGCCGGGTGGAAACAAGGTGTCAGGCCGGATAAAACAAGGTGGAGGGCCAGAGTCGGCCCGCAGGCCTTGTGTTTGCCACCTGTGCCTTAATCGTTCCCGAAATACTCACGACCTTCCTCCCAAAATCATATTTCTGACAGGAAAATTAGGGAAATTACACAAAAGTGAAACCACCAAAAATGTCTATCCACAACTAGGAGAGTATTTTGTAGGACTTATTTTCTCTTCTACTTTGTAAACTTGGAATGTTGGCTACCAGGAAAAATTCTGTGTTCTGCTGCTCAGCACATAAATATTAAACAACTTAACACAAAAGACTCAAGCAGTTTAACATCAGGAGTTGCCATCCTCCCCTGGGACGTGTATGCAACAGTTACATGTGATATAAATCACAAGAGAAGACAAATGATGGAACGAGCACTTTGTTCTTGTCCTGCATTCACTTCGAAGCCTGAAAACACGGGATTCTGCCCTGACAGGCGTCGAGGGGGTGACGCAATGATTTTTGCCATGATCATGAGGAACCAAGGGCCCCTATCCCCATCTGGGAAGCATGAAGAACAGGGATTACATTATAAGGACATAAATCACTGTACCAGAGACATTTCCCAAACCACACTTATCCTTTAATAAGGCAACTCCTCTAAGGAAAGAGCATAGTCTACTGTAATTTTTAAAAAATTTTCAAAAACCTTTCAGAATAAGATGTGTTACTTTGTCTCTATTATTCAAGTACATCTTGTACACCACGTTTACACATGCTCACTCGATGCTGTTAGGACCTAGTCCATGCATAACAGACCTTAAAGCCCTTTTCAGAAAATATTCTTGTACTTGAATTTTCTTATCCATGAAATAGGTGAGTTGTCCACAGGTCACTGGTCACCTTTAATTATAAAGACGTTTTTGTTGCATGGTAATCAGTGAAATAAAGTTCAACTTATATTTCTACTTACACTTAATTCCTTCTCATATACTCTCTCCAGTAGTGCAATAGTACTGGAGAGGTGAGGGGGAATAAGAGAAACCGTGCCAACGCTAGTCTGCTCATCTTATAACTCTGCTTTCAACCCACCTGATACCACATACAACATGGCTTCTCCCTTAAGCAAACAGAAAGGGAGAAGAGAGAAAGAAACTAATATTTATCAAGCACTGGCTATGCACTAGCAACTTTCACTCTCTGCTGAAAACGTCTGAAGTAACAGATGGGAGCCCTGTGTTGCAGACAAGAAAACGCCTTAGGCAGGGCAGGTCACCAGCACAGGTCTCAGCACATGAAGTCACAGACCTGGCGCTAAAGCGCATGGTTTTCCATCATACAGCACTGCCCTGGGAGATAACCTGTCCTTAGACCCTCTGAGGGACAGCACAGAGGGACAGAGGGGGCAGCTGGGAAGAGACTGTGTAGCCTTTCTCCCACCACATTCTTTTTTCTTTAAATATTTTATTTTTAGAGAGAGGAGAATGGAGGGAGAAAGAGAGGGAAACATCAATGTGTGGTTGCCTCTCACGTGGCCCCACCGGGGACCAGGCCCACAACCCAGGCATGTGCCCTGACTGGGAATCAAACTGGTGACCCTTTGGTTCACAGCCTGCGCTCAATCCACTGAGCTACACCAGCCAGGGCCTCCTACCACATTCTGCACAGGCTGGTCCACCAGGGCTGACATGCTCCTCATTTAAAGGCTGAGGTCAGAATGGGATGAGCCCTGGACTGGGAGTTGGAAGCTGTGCAAATTCACTGCAGCTCAGCCACCTACAGGAGATGTAAACTTGGGTGAATCATGTAAACAACCCAGCTAGTTTCTCATCTAGACCTAGGTACTTCCAGTTCTACCGCTAAATAATCTATGAAGGTACATGTTCCAACTGATGTATTCTCAAAAGTATCAAACCACCTACAGCATGAGAAACATGAAGTACCTTCTAGAAGCCTTAAGAGGAGGGCAAATAAGAATGACAGCCGACAAGGCAGTCCACAGGGAGGGTTACTGAGGTCAAACCACTAGCTCTGGTGCCAATCTAAGGCTGAGGCTGTGGGCTCAGCCCTTCTCCAGATCTCTCGGCATCACTCTGTGGTGGGCCACAAATGCTCATGTTGGAATATGTACATGTAGGGTTTTCAAGGCACAAGCTGAAGGGAAATGAATAAGACAGAAAATGTCCTAGGCTGGTCATTAGGAGGCAGAGACTGGGTCAGCTCTGCCAGCTACCAGATGAATACCCCCAGGGCATGGCACCGCATTACTCCGAGCTCGGTCCTCATTATTTCCTTTGGTCAGCTGGATTCAAAACTCTGAAGTCTTTTTCAAACCAATAAAAACGCCTCATGCCGCAAAGGCAAATGACCCCAATTCCTCCCATGGCAGGTGTCTATTCGGAGGGAAAAGACTATAGAACCAGGTTATCGCCCCTCATCTAAGATTCTCTGAAGATTATTAAAAATGAAACCAAAAGTTCTAAAACGAGAAAAAATTACAGTATGTTTAAACAATAGCATTTCTTTGGCGAAATCAAGAAATTGTGTATCCTGGTGACTGATTATCCATCTCCTTTTCACTTTGAGGGTTTGTGTAAAATACCTGGGTAGAAATGGAAGGGTAACAGCAAGTCAAGTACCTACAGGACTAATCAACCCAGCTGTAACCCAAGTGAACAGCCTATGAAATATGTCACCAAAAGGGTGGATGACCCCAATTTACCACTGTGGTTATAACTCCCAGAGTCACAAACTCGAAGCAGAACAAGCTTCCTGAAGACACTAGTCACGATTCCCTGGTGAAGGTGAAACCAGGCTGTGAGTTTTACTCACAAGAGAGGCCAGCAAGATTAATGGCAGTGTTAACATAACAAAGCTGTTTCATCCAAGCCAGAGGTGTCCCTGGGCACTCAGAGCTGAAGCACAGCAGAAAAGATTAAATCAGACTAAAAACATCAGCAACCTTGATGAAATGAAGTGAAAGGATTTAGGATATTCCAAGGGCAGCATGCCAAGGTCCCGTGAAACTTCAATTTCATTTCCTGTGCCTCTGGGATTCCTAACCTGACCTCCAACGGGGATGAATGAATGACACACAATGTTCTCCAGCGCCTCTTTTCCTCTCTTCCAATTTGTGCACTGACATGACTATCTGAGTCCCAAAAGTCTGCCATAAAAACAGACTCCCTAAGCTGCATGTTCAAACTACTTCATTCAACAGTGTGCCCCTGTAAACAGCTTTCCCGATAAGGGAGAGGCGCTCAGACCTCAACCCTCTACAATGGGCCCCTCATCCCAGGATCTTAGAGCTACCTGATTCATGCACACACTGGGTGTGGGGAGCCCCCACCCTTGTCTCTGTAGCTGGGACTACCGTTGGAGTGGCACGGAGGTGAGAAATAGGTCCAGGGAGGAAAAGAAGGGAGAATGAAACAAAGATCACGTACACTCCCACCCCCGGACCCCCACTCGCATGCAGTGATCAGCCCCAGTGCAATCTCTAGAAGTGAAGACTGTCTGTCTACCCAGGCCAGCACGCCACTCCTCCAGGCAAGTCTGCATGATGGGTCAAGTTCCCTCACTCTGTCCAGTCAAGCACTCTGCCCAGTCGAGAGCTAGGGCAAAATTAGGAAGACAGACATAAACCTCAGTCTGCAGCCCTACATCAGTGGCATAGAGCTGGAAGCTGCTTCTGGTCGGCAGTTCTGGGACCTGCCATTTCTAGTGTTTGTCTACCAGAGTGAGGGCTATAATCTCTGGCTACAGACCTTATCATCCAGCAGTCTGTAGAGACTGGAGAACTCCTCGTCGTACTTCTCCTTCTCCTCTGCAGAGATGCCGGCCACAACAGGAGCAATATTGTCAATGATGGGGGTGTTATCACAAGGCTCCAGGGTCTTCTGGTCCTTAGCGCTGACTTGTTCATCCTCAGGCACAGCTTCTCCTGGAACACACAGCCGAAAGGAATTGGGGATTGAAGAAATTCAGCATGTAACCCTCCAGAAAGAGTTCCCAAAATAGTCACTCCCATGAAAAATACACAGAGGACACAATAAGGAGCTGTTGTAGAGAATTGTGGTTTGTGTTCTTTCTATTTGACAAGAAAGGTCACAGTTAATCGACAAAACTGGTTCTATCAACCACACAGGCTCTTAACTAATCCAACTTGCAGCAAAACCTAGAATTTTTTTCTGCACACACTTTCCTTTTGAGGAACATGCTGGGGCTTCACTAGAATCATATTCTCTCTAGTGACTGATTCAAAGGGAAACAGACCTCTGAGGCATCCTAATTACCAATTAATTAGGTTACTATTTCATTAATAGAAACAGCCACATCAAGGAATAAATTTGCCATTGTTTAACAGAACACAGTAGGGCCCACATCCCCTGCATTCGAGCTCCCTGAATCCCAAGCAGGAAGCCAGGTAGCCACGGAGCCAGGGATTCTGACCGACACTGCACAAACCCACACGTCACTACCAACCACCCTCTCCTGCAGGGAGTCGGAATTAATTGGCTCTGCTGGAGAGTTCAAACAGAATAATTTCCTGTGATGTCGGGCTGTCCCAGCAAAGAAAACGCAGCCAATCCAGAATATCATGCAGAGACATTGCGTACCACTTCACATTCTGCAAGCATAGTGCTGCTGGGCTTTTCGAAAGAAGCATTATTACCAAGTCTGACCAGGCAAACTGAGGAAGAAGGTAGCGTTCTCAAGCTGGCCAGTGACTATCCCCCACAAGAAAATCACCTTGCAAAGACAGGCTGCCTCCAAAGGAGTCTATGAAAACCATGTGGCCCAGCTGAGCCTCTCAAATATCTTCTTGGAAAGCAAACCAGAACCTAACATACTTTCCCCGTCACAGTGTTTACCATCAACTTCACACTCAGTGTGCTACAATCAGTGAGCGTTTGCACGTTCCAGGCTTCGCTCCACTTAGCTCATAAAATGCATTTTGTGGAAATTTCCCAGGTAAACTGCTCTGAGTCAGAGGGAAGTTCTCAAACAAACAAAAACAGCAACAAAACCCCACAGACTGAGATCCTAACCCGCAGCCTCATTAACAGTACATACCATGCCTCAAGGAACCCCCGCTGAACACTGTCTGTATTTATCTCAATGTAAACAGAACCGTTTGTGAGGGGTGAGCTTTGCTGCTTAAGATTCCATTATTGAACTTGATAATCACAAACTGCCTTCATGTCAAATAAAATTAACACCCAGTGATTTCACTTTTGTATCACAGTTCCGTTTCACACAGAAATTTGAAGCAAAACCTGGAATAAACTGTTACTTTGCTGAATATAAAACTGAGCCAACACTTTTTCCTTCTAAAGCTCAACTAGACTGCACTACACTCAAACCCTTTCCTAAAATTATTGACCTGAAACAAAACCAAAACATCAGAGTAGCCTCTGAACTGAACCTGAACCAAATCAATATTTCATTTGGTTTCCCTTCCTGATTTAAAACGTCTATCAGTAACTTCAGAGTACGGACTGAATTCCGCCCAGTTAAAGGAGTTATGTTCTCTGCAGTCTGTGAAATCCCTGGGCCACAAAAGCAATGCCACGTGCTAGTTTGTAAGGGTTTTTTTTTTCTTTAAAAAAAAATATATATATCACACATATATATACATACACATCTTCTTCTTATCATAGAGTGTACACTAAAACTTGGAATTCCTCCCTCATCCCCACCTCCCAGTTCCATTCCTTCTCCAGACAAACCCACCACTGACACTTCGGTAAATGTCCTTTCCCTGCTCGGTCACAGCCGCATCTCCAATGTTTCAGTCTTGGCATGTGAAACTTGTGAGCATGGCCATCTAGTGCAGTAGAAATGTGATCTTCTAGTTTAAGATGATGGTGAAATTCTTAACTGTGCTAGACCACAACCCAGCCAGAATGTGGTCATGCTATCCATGGGCCAACTCACCCCAAGTCCAGAGGTGAGATGCAAAAACATCTGGAGCCCCTTCATTCTTGTGTTCGAAATGGCCAGAGCGGCAGTGATACATCGTGAGGCTGGCGTGAGCTAAGGGCTACCCAATGCATGTTCCAATTCACCCGTGCAGGCAGGATGCAGGGGTGAAACCCCATAACCTGGTGGCAGGGAACCTGCTGTAACGAACATTATAGGTTTCACTCTCCTTAAAGCTGCTCCCTTCTCCCACTGAGGAATTACAGCAGCACCAAGTGCTGAGGCCGCCCCGGTCGAGGGAGGTTAACCAGCCAGCCAACGCTGACACGGGGCACAGGCTGGGTCAGCATTGCCGGTGCTGTGGCTGGACCCGGAGCCGCTCAGTCCTTCCACAGACTGGGTTAGCCACAAACCCACCGCCTGCTTCACCGCTTGGTCTGCTTTCTATAAAGGAGAGAAAATAATAATGCTTTTGTTCTAAAGATTAATTAAAATGGTATATGTAAAAAAACACAAAAGGTATCATTTGTTTAAAGTCCGTTTCTTAACCCTTCCTCTCTCTGACAAATTGTCCACTTTTTTCAGGCTTTGCAGATAAATTATTATTTTTAGTTATTCTGAAATTAGTGTTTCTGGGGCCTTCACAATACCTTTGTGGTTAGAGTTCATTTTCAAAAATAAAACACAAGACAGCTATGCAAGCCCCTTTCAGGTTTAATTTTATTAAGACAATATTTGAAACCTACAGCAGACTTTCTGTTTCTCTTGAAGAACTGTCTGAATCAAAGCATCAACATGCCCCCCCGCAAGCTACATCTAAACAGCGAGCTCTTCCCGGTCTATATTCTAAAGGTCAGGCAGTCAGGATAATTTTTTGCAGCAACCGTTCAGGCCGAGAAGAACAAAGCGGCAACACGCAGGAACAAAAGCAGCAGGCGCCCGTGGGAGAGCGCAGCCCCTGCCCGGAGAGGAACCGAGGGCTGGCTCTCCCGAGCACCGCTGCCCTTCAAAGGATGAGAAAATGACTTCCAGGAGCGTCCCTGGTAACTACACCGTCCGGCTCACAAACACGTCTGGGGATTGTAAATTCCCAACACCATGCACGACCTGACACCAGGCAATCTGTCTCCATGGCAATCTCACCACTTTAATCGAGAATATTCCCTGCACTGCAGACTGAAATCTCTTGAGAAGCCCCCACGAGGTGATTACGGAGTAACTGATTGTAACAAGGAAGACAGCTGCAAACAAACCCGGAGAAATAATGCCCTAAAACCCGGGTATGAGGGAACAGAAAAAGGATTACCAAATGAAGATGAGCATGCATTTTTATTCTCCTTCTTTGCATTAGAAGCAAATTTCTCCCAGTTTAGCCCCTAGGCTTCATACCTGCTGTCTACAGGGAAAGAGCTTATAATATGGTAAAGCATCTGATTTTCTAGAATGAAAGCTCCCCCTCCCCTCTAACTAGAAACCTTCCCTGCTTTAAACCAGGATTCTGGCATTTCCTATTGTCAACTGTAATTACCTTCAAGAACTGAAAGATTTGTGTGTACAGAGGAGCATTCACTTGGAGCACACCTATAAGGTTTGCAGAGCATTTTAATTATAAAATGAAAACCCTCAGAGGGCATAAATAACATTTCTACAAAAAGTAGAAATCTGTCAATTGCAATAAACAAGAATGACAGACTAATCAAAAAATCTCGTTAGGGCTATTAGTTAAAAACTAAAACAGGCTTTTCGGTTTTGTGTTTATTCAAAAAATAAAAAGAGAGAGAACACCATTAGACCGCCAGTAATTCATTAAAATTTCACACATGAAATAGCAACGAGCTAGTTACCCTTTTCATAAGTTGAGTCCCCAAACCCTCTGGAGGATCTAGAAAGGTAATTGCATTCTCCCGGCAGCTCCAGGACCGAGATTTGCTGGGCACTCACAGCTTCTGCCAGAAACCACAGCAAATCTGGCAAAGGGGGTGCTTTCTTTTAATACCAATTAAACAGGCCTGGTGGCAGACCTAATGGTAGGTAATTTCTGTATCAAAGAAACTGAAAGGAAATCTTTAAGTTGCCAGATGGGTAAGAGCAGCTGGCTACAAGATGTCATTACATAAATGTGAGGTTAAAAAAAAATCATTTCTTTATGGGATTATTTTGCACGCAAATAGCATCTTTCCCCTTAGTTCCTAAAAATATCGTAAGCAGCTTAAGACACTCTCTAATCCCTTCTAGAGTAATTTTCTAGTAAACTGGTTGGTTACCCAGTACTCTGCACCCTCTTTCCATTCCTGACTTCTTGAATAGGCCACAACATTCCCCTGGCGGTCAGGATTTCTATCAGCGTTCGGCTGTGCTCTCAAAAAAATCAAGAGAGCCTAACAAATTAGCTCTCTCGAATGAAATGCTAACTTCCGAGCATCTACAGCAGTAATTATGAACCCAGGGGTGGGGGCGGCATCTTCTACATATTTAACGCTAAAGGAGCAAATCACGCTCCAACCCCGGAGGCCGCACAGCTTCACAAAGCCCCAATCAGACCCAAGGTTACAGATTTAGCTCATTAGGGAATCAAGCCTGCTGGCCTGGCAGGTTTTAAATCTGGAGAACAAATCTGCTGGAGAGATTGCCGATTGTTCCATGCCTCCTCTGCCTGTGATGAAATAATTTTTTTGCATGACTTCAGCAGATGGGGCACATCTACATCTACGCTGTTACTGAATATTGTATTTTATTCAAGATGCTGCCGTCATGCCACATTGTCAGGCCATTTCTCTGTCCTCCCTGCACTGGGACACTCAGGGCCTCCTTTTCTGATGTAAGCCCCAAAGTTACCATTTTTCAAAGGGCGAAACTCAAAGATGTCTCCAAGAAGAGGGCCTGTGTGAAAGCTAATCTGCAGCGACAGGAAGTGCGGGCCCACCCAGCCCCCTGAGCACCACAGCCCCCCGTTCTTCAGCCTCCCCTCTCCGTCCTGCGTGGTCTTCTCCAGGGACTGCAGGGAGCTGAGCCTCAGTTCGCTCCGAATCCACTGCCTAACCCGATCCCCATTTCTGGGGCTGCTCGAGCCCTTTCCACACATATGATCAACAAGCAACAGAACTGGAAAAAAAATCTTATTTCTGACAACTGCCTCCTGTATCTATCTGTCCTTAAGCAAAGAGGATGAACAAATTTCTATGAGGCTAAAGTTGCCAAGAGAGCCTTCAGATTCGAGAGAAGAGTGTCACTAGATTTCAGCCCACAAGATGTCACTAGCAGACAGTGGTGGGCACATGTTGTTTTTCAGCCACTCCACACCCATTCTCTTAAAAGCACCCCAACTTCCTTGGGAGGAATTAGCACCCCCCAATGACGGCAGTCTGGGACAGACAACACATCAGTGTCCTCTCCTTCCCCAGAGAAGCACAGCACCCAGCACAGATCTCCCTTCTCCCTTGGGCCCCTGGGTCTCAGACATAACACAAAGCGAGGACGAGAAGCACGCACAAGGGATTCACTCCAGGCGTGGCCCCTCATGAGCCCGGTCAATTTCCCCTGATGCCTGTGCCTCTGCAGCAGCCCCAGCTTCACAGTCTGACACTGGGCCCCAGTTCTTTCAGTTCTGGGAGTCATCCTAGCCTTCTAATGCCTACTCTTTCTGTTTAAGCCAGACAGGGTCAATTCCTGTCGCTTGCAACCCAGGGACCCTCAGTGGTACAGTGGGGAATAAAACAAGGAGAGCGAGTGGCTCTGTTCATTCCCTCTTTATAAAAGCAAGGTGTGGCTTCCCCTTAAGCCACAGGCGCATGCCCTGAGCTGTCCTGCCTTAAACGCAAGCGCAGAAATGAATTAGGCTTGGTGTAGTGCGCACATTGTGAATCACAGGCCATATTCTGAGGATCCACATTCTACTCCACCCAGAGGAGAAGACTGCCAGGCCTGCATTCTGAAGTAGCCCAGTAAACTACGAGGGGTTGAAGAGGGTGTGGGGGACAGCCTATAGGCATGTAATAGGGACAGTATCTCACAGCTTTTGACTGGCTTTGTATGGGGAATGCTCTCTCCTGTGGCACAGGCCCCTTACTGCTAACTGTATCAGGCATACCTCCCTTCACGAATTCACACTACCTGCCTGGACCCGATCTGCTGTTGAGGCATCACAGTACTTTACCTTTAACTACTCCTTTGTGCTCCTACCTCATTCTATAGCAAAAGTACAAGCACACATGCACGCACACACTTTTTTTCCTGCTACACTCCCTCTCTCTCACTTTCCTGCAGCTGGAGAACAGCAGGGTCACCAAACTTTTAAACTGTAACACACCATGCAAGGAAAGAAATCTGTTTCCCAGGGAAGAGCACATACTATTGATGATGCTCTTTTAATGTGTTCAGACCGCAATGTGGAAATAGCAATACCCAGGAATCACTGAGGTGAACTAAGTAGCTGCCTCCTACAAGTTTAGAACCAATGTGTGTGTCAAACTTCAAAAGAACATTGGAACTATCCTGTCTCTTGGTTTTAGCGGAAGGTACTCCACCTACTAAATTCCAGTTCTCTAGTGGACACATACTAGCCATGCTTTCATGACTATGAGGACTCAGAACTGATACACAGGGACAATGCTGAGGTCCTCCTTCTTTTCGCATGTGGTCTCACCTAACTGGCTTAAACAAACCACTACAACAAAGTGCAGGCTGTACAGACAATGGACAGAGGAGGCATTTTGGGGTCAAGCTCCCTCTGTTCAGGTCCCAGCTCTACTGACAACAGCACAGGAGAGTCTTCTAACCTGTCAAAACCACAACTACCTGAGGATTAAACACCCAGCCTAAGAATAGAACTTTTTTGCTACATGTGCGATGTCTAGTTAATCCTTGAAATAGAGACCTTCACTCACAGCTGCTCAAGGGACTACACTCCACTAACCTGAAATTTATATCACTAGAGTTGGTTTTCTACATTCAAGAATTCTGGCTTCCAGCTCTGACTAGTGTGGCTCAGTGGACTGAGTGCCAGCCTGAGAACCAAAGGGTCACCAGTTCAATTCCCAGTCAGGGCACATGCCTGGGTTGTGGGCCAGGTCCCCAGTAGGGGGGGTGTGAGAGGCAACCACACATTGATGTCTCTCTCCTTCTCTTACTCCTTCCCTTCCTCTCTTTCTAAAAAATAAAATAAATAAAAATCTAAAAAAAAAGAATAACTTTGGCTTCCAGAAAAATCACCTTTAAAATGCATATGTTAGCTTGGAAGGAAAGGAGAGCTCTGTGGATCTCCCTTCTCCCATCAGTCCCTCAGTGACTACATGGTAACAGGAGGTGGGTGTCTCCCTGTTCTCTTCTTCTCTATTCTCTCACTATAGTCTACAGGGACCTCACCCGTACCTACTCCTAAAATTCCTCCCTCTAGTTCAGGTAGCTCCTCTAATCTCCAGAACCTCGGACCTAACTTCTTATTTGACACTTTTACCTGGAATGCCCACAGGCAGCCCAGAGTCCCCTACTCATCTCCCTTGTCTCCAATCTTATTTTTCTCTGATGCTTCCTTTTCCCAGTGCATGGTTCTGCCCTCCACCCAGCTCAGTAAGCCAGAAACCTGACACAGTCTTTCCCCAGAGCCAACTCTTCAACAAGCCCTGTCACTCCATCTCCCACAGACCCCTCTTTCCGATGCCCTGTCCTTCAATTCAGCTATTGAAGTCTCGCCCCTGGATGCCCACCCTAGCTCCTGGCCCTGCTCCCACCCTCTCCAGTCCCTTCTCCAACACAATCAGTGGATCTTCAAATATGTACATCTGACCATGTACCTGTAGTTGAATATCCTCGAATGGCTTCTCACTGCTTCCAAAATAATGACCAAAACCCCGAACAAGGATGGCATAGCCCCGCACAGGGCAGACCTGCCTACTCCTTCCATCCCTCTCAAGCCATGCTCCCCCAGCTCAGCTCTCCACGCTGGCCTCCCCTCTCCCACCCCTCAGGGACACTGCACACACGGCTGCCCCCACTCCACCCTGACCCCCACCTTGCACCTCCTGCTTCACCTGTTTCACTCAGACCTAGTTTGCTAGGTTGCTTATTGGGGGAAACCATCACTGACTTCTTGTCAAGGTCAGGACCCCCTGCTGTAATAACTTTTAGCACCTTACACCCTCCCTTTTTTGGCATGCAGTACAGACCACCATAGCACATTTCTGGATTCTGGCTGGAGTCTTCTTCCCCCTCCAGACTGTAAGCTCTGAAGGCAGAGACCATGTCCAACTGCTGACCCTTCGGTCTCCAGCTCTGCCTTATGTTTACTTCACATACATTGATGGAAGGCCATCATGTGCCAGAAATCATACATTAGTTTCCCCAAGTTATGGAACTTAAAAAGGGGATAGACAGGATCTCACCCTATGGGGCATGAACAATGGTGAATTTCTGAGTATATCTGCAAGGTGGTGGGACAAGCAGTTAAAATGATGCCAAGTGCAAAGTCCAAGAGCAGGCGGAGAGCGCCCAAAAGAGATGCGAGGCATGAGGTGAGTCAGGCGAACAGGGGAGTGGGCAGACCCAGAGAACTGAGCCAACTGAGGGAGGGAGGACTGAAAGATTAGAGCTTGGCAAGGCACAGGAAAGGATAGAAAAAGCAAGGTCTGTTGCCCACTCCACAGTATTTCTAAGGCCAGTCCTCCCTCCCTTTACCAAAAGGCTTTACTGAATGTTCCAGTCGCCCAGCAGAGAACTGACCCAAGAGGATCCCAGAAATAGAACAAAATTTCACATGGCCGCTCCCTGCCTTGCCAAGCATCCCTCCCCACTCTCCTACTCCTGCCAAATCACAAGGAATCATCCACCAGCCCCAGGTGCTGAGTTATTCAATTATTCTAGCAGCTTTCAAAACACATATGCAGCTAGAAAATCTCCCAAAGAGAAAAGAATCATGTTATTTAGGCTACTAGGTCATTTCTTGAACCTCTCTTGAATCCTGGTTTGTCATGTAATTGGTTTCAATTGAACAGCAGCTCCCTGACACCCCACCCTACCTATCAAAAAGCCATGGCAAACATAATCACAAGACGATCTGCTGCTAACTCTGCGGTCTCAGACAGGTGGGCTGCCTCCTGACCCTGCACTTACCCAACACGGAGGCCCGCTGCCGCGCCTGAAATCAACTCTGAACACGGCAGCGAAGAATCCAGAGAATAATCTCCAACTCTCCACTATCCCCCAACACACACACCAACCTACTTTAATGCAGTTAAAGAAATAAAAATAAAAAAGACTTCTATCTTCTGACTTCCATCACAATGCTAAAACCACTGAAATAATCCGTCTGCGCTTAGATTTGGAAACCCCTCTTCAACGCCTCACCCACAACCCACCTACCCTCTGCGTGTCAGCTCTCTGAGATATGCTCTCCAAGTAGAAGAAACCAAAGAGAATGCTTTGGGGGAAAAGAAAAACTAGTCACGAAACAAG
The DNA here is from genome assembly GCA_004027475.1 of Anoura caudifer. Classification (NCBI taxonomy): domain Eukaryota; kingdom Metazoa; phylum Chordata; class Mammalia; order Chiroptera; family Phyllostomidae; genus Anoura; species Anoura caudifer. The sequence continues at coordinate 380,951 of PVKU01000622.1, forward strand.
CCTTTAAGGCTCCGTTTTAGCACCAAGCTTCTGCAGGAGCCCTCTATTTCTGGCTTGGAAGAAGCAGAGCATGAAGAAGGGGGGGGGGGGGAGCAGGCAGCAAATATCTACCACAGGAGACTTTAACCCCAAATCAACTATAAAACTTGCAAAGGAGAGAATGGCATTTTTCACTTAATCACAGCAGTCCGAACCAAAGTCTCGGGCACTGCCCTCTGACCCGCACATATGGCTTCCAGAGAGTGAATTACAGTAACAGACAGAGGGGCATCTCGCTGGAAAGAGATCAAGGCAATCTTGCAAATAGTCGCTTGCCCACACTAAGAACAGACGTCAGACAAGTGACGGGCAGGGATGGGGAGCTGTGTGCTAGGAATCGGGAAAACCTCTGCTTGCTCACGCAGCCGTTGCAAGGCAGGACCCAGCTCCCCATCACCCCTTTCCCATGTGTCCCAGGAAGCCAACAGCCATGGAAAACAGGAGCGCACGCTCGTGCCTCCCTCTCCCTCTCCGTTCTTCCTCACCGTTTCTCCATCTGTTTAGCTCCATCTCCAGATGCTGGATAACATTCTTCAAAGTCTTGTTTTTCTCTTTCTCTTTTTCATATTTCTTCTTCCATTCTTCCGCCGTCAGTTCCAGGTTCACAGAGACTGTATTCTTGATAGTCTTAGCCCTGAGGTTAAAAACGTAAGGGAAAGATTCTGAGCACACCTATTAGCATTAGCTAAATCATAAATATATTCCTTTCACATCAAAAGACTGGGGCTGGGAGAGCCAGAGGGACCCTGTGACTCTGCACCCACCACCGTTCCCCTAGCAGTATTAACAGCACTGCTTACTCCTGAGGCTCCAAACTCGCATCTTCCTTTTCTCCTTTCCCTCTAAATCCAATGGGTTTTCATTCAAATTGACTCTCAGGGTCACCTCTTTCTCTGTTCGCCATCCCCACCTTGATCTGGGTTCTCAGGCCTGACCTATGGTTACAGCCTTTTTTCAAATATTCACTATCCTCCTTCAAGCATCTTCATACTACTGCCAGATTCCTCTTCTTAACTAGAGTTTCCTTTCAATTCAATGACACCGATGAAACCCAGCATACACCAAGACAAATGAGACCAAGTCTCTGGCCACTTAAGAGCTTGCGGTCTCTCTTACCAATAATATACACACGGAAATAACACAACCAACCGTTTCTCTTACGCCATCTGGAGTCATCCCTGATGTGCTGAACACGTGTCCACACGTGCCCCCTGGGCCAGGGAACACGTGTCCACACATGCCCCCTGGGCCAGGGGGCACTGAACCAAGTGAAGCTGGCCCAGTGAAGTCATGGCTCCCTGCTGAGCACCCCCATCACAGCCAATTTTCACCATGGAGGGATGGAGGGCCACTGTCCTCAGGTCATCCCATCTCTCACGAAAAGCCAAAAGTTGAGATTTTTGTGTCTTTCAGTTTATAACAATTTTTCAAAATAATGTGAGACAAATATGTCTAAAAGCCACCAATTTGCCACTTCTAACACAGAGCGGGAGTGACCGGCTGGGGCACATGCTGGTGTGGGGGAGAGGACGATGCCGGAGCGGATGTCTGGACAGCAACTCAAGGGCACAGCTGCTGAGAGCACAGGCAATGGCAGCTCCAGCCTGTCCTAACAGCAAACGCCCGACTGGTTACGTGCAGAAAGGAACACACACCCAGATCCGTCAAAAACAAAACTGACTACGGCAGAATTCCACTTACTCCTTTCTCTTTAAGAAGGAACACATTTCATTTAAAAGATGTGGGCCCTGTTTCACTGGCTGTGGACGTGCCCGTTTCACACCCTTCCTCGTCCCCTCCTCACCCGGCTCTGTCACACTTGCCAGTGCTACCAGACGTGCAGCTCGGGCCAGTGACTGCTGCCATCAGATGCCACACTGGACGGCATCTCTATTCCAGTGAAGGACGTCGGCAGTCCTCACCAGTGCCACAGATCTCATTCCAAAAATTAATTCCTAAAGCAGACAACTAAATAAGCCAACTGTCAAAAGAGGAGCTACATGATTTCAATGGAAGACTCCACTTAAGAATTAGTATAATTCTCCCTCATTTGCCGTAGCTTGAGGCTGCTGTACCCAGAAGTGATTCGACTAATTTTTCAAAGAGCAGCAATTTTATTAGCACTTTAAAGCCTCTGCCAGGCTGACACTCTCACCATGCCTTCTAACATCCTCCGGTGGTGTCGTGGATGTTTCTCAGGTACAAACGCTGCAGCATCCATGATCAACTTAGAGCATCAGAAAGTGAAAAATAACCCATGGCTCTAACTGTTTGTGCATCTTTAAGGGTGCATTTCGAGGGGACTAATCTTACTTTCTAAGTCATAAAGAGTCTCTTGATGTTTTCTAATGATACTAAAAAGAGAGAAATAGAGACTCTCCACTGCACTCGGGCAGGTTTAGCCAGGAGCACATTTTAGTGAGCAGACCCAGCAAGGTTATCACCAGTGTGACTGGTCTTCATTTTCAAAGTTCTTTTCAGCTGTCCAGGAACTTGTGTTTGCTCCACTTCTGTAGCAGTCAGGGTCCTGGCAGGAACCAGATGGCCCACTCAAACTGTTTCACTTGGGAAGTTTAACAGAGGCCTGGGAGGGGTGTTGGGAAATAACAAAAGATGATGCATATCCTGCATTAGCTATGGGGGCAGCCATTACCACACTTAGACAGAAGGCGGCCCAGAGGGAGGGAGCGAAAGGAAGGCTGCCCCCTGGGAGCAGTGACCGCCTTTAGTCTAGGGACACAAAGTGGCCCTACAAGGAGAGGCAAGAAATTGATACCCTGACCCCACACTCTTCTATCCTTCTATCCATGTTCTTCCCCAACCAGTCAAACTTGACTGGAAGCCAGGGGCAAGAGAGACCACTGTACTTGTCCAAACCAGTCAATGCCCCAGGGTCCAGAGCAGAGCACAAATAGTATAGAAACAATCCAGAGGAGTGAAGGGAAGACAATCCAGCTCCTATTTGGAACTCAGAACATGGGTGGCAAACCATGTCCCATGCTACTGCCCTAGAATTCATTCATACCTCTCTAGCCACTAAAGGTAGAATACGAAGAAATCAGACAACATTGAGAAAGAAAGATATTGATTCTCCTAAAATTGTTCTACAGATTTAAAATAGCCTCAAAATCTCAGGAGGTTTAAATGTAGGTACAGAAACAAATAAGCGGATCCTAAAATATATTAGAGAAATGAAAAAAGTCAAGAAAAGCAAAGATAATTTTGAAGAACAAAGTTATAAAACAGAATACCAACACATTATAAAATCATAGTAATTAAAACTAATTTCAGAAACTTTGGAATAGAAACAGAATGGATTATCCAGAAACACACTCAGCTATATAGTCATTTGATTTACTGCCCATACAGTACAGTAGGAAAGAATGTTCCTTTCAATATATGGTACTGGGTGGAGTGATGACCTTTATCCACTCCCCCAATATCATGTAAAAATTCTATTCCAGATGGGTCACACGCATATGTGAAAAGTACAATAAAGCCTCTAAAGGAAAACAGGAAAATATCTTCTTCAAGACCTTGGAGTAAGCAAAGATTTCTTAAGTAGGACATAAAAGAAAAAAATAAATTTGACTTCACTAAAATTTAAAAATCTCTTCATTAAAAGTCAGCATTAAAGAAGTTAAAACATAAGCCACAAAGTGGGAGAAGTTACACATTAACACTTACAAGGACTTAACCAAAATAACCGCTATAAATCAGTAAGGAATAAAAGCAGACAAGCAGTGAAAAACTGGGCAAAAATTTGAACAGGCACTTCACAAAAAAAAGTACCAAAAACACTCAAAAAACTAAACGCATTTTTTCGCCAACACAATATATAACCAATAGAAATGATGACATTTGTTCACCTAAAGATATGACAACGAACATCACAGTAATTTCATTTATTATAGCCTCAAAATGAAAACAATCCAACTCCATCAACAGCAGAATGGATACGTATGTGCATGTTATAGCTATACAATGGAATACTGTAACTATTAAAAAAAACTACTACTACTACACCTAACAATGAACTGAATTTCAAAGATGCAACATTGCCTATAAGAAGCCAGATAAAAAACAGTATTGAATGATTTTATTTACATGAAGTTCAAAAACAGGCAACAGTAATCTATGCTAAAAGAAGTACGATACTCACCCTGGAGAGTTGGGTATTGACTAGAAGGATGCAAGAGAAAGATTTCTAAGATGTGGGTGGTGGTTCATGTGCGTATATACATGTAAAAACTTATTGACTTGCACACTTAAGTTTATGCATTTTACTATATGCATGTTATATTCAATTAAAGATAAGTTAAAAAAGTAAACTAATGAATAAAGAAACCAAGTCAGATACAAGACTTTCTAGACCACGGGAATAAGTGTAACTAAGAGCGATATTAAATTTCCATGTGTGGAGTTTTTTTAATTAAAAATTTTTTTTAAAGTTTCTATTTATTTATTTTTAGAGAGAGGGGAAAAGAAGGAGAAGAGAGGGAGAGAAACATCGATGTGTGAGAGACACATCCATTGGTTGCCTCTCATGTGCCCCCAACTGGGGGTCTGGCCTGCAACCCAGGCATGTGCCCTGACTGGGAATCAAACCAGTGACCTTTCAGTTCACAGGCTGGCACTCAATCCATTGAGCCATACCAGCCAGGGCTGGAGTTATAATAGAACAAATATTCTCTCATCTACAATCTCGAAACAACCTTGCAAAGTGAAATAGAGTGTCTCAGTCCCCTATTCCCGTAAGAGACCTAGAGTAAAAGGATGTTGAACATCTACAATCCCTTTTGCTGTTAACCATAAACTTTAGGAAAATTCAGAGTAAGGAGCCTCATGATTAGTTTTTATCTAATGTTGCTACTCACAGGACCCTTTTGTCCTGTGTGAAGGGTGCCATCAGTGTCGATTAGGTGGTGAGCTGCTGCTTTTCAGCCTTGTCCACTTTAGAGCATGCCCAAGTGTCCTCCAGCCCTGACACTCTTTGCTCATTTATGTGGGAGTCTGCCACGGACTTGCTAGCTGTAATCACACCAAACAGCACTATACCTGGACTCTGTCCAAACAGCGCAGGGACTTGTGAGCACGCGCACGTACACACTGCCCAGCCTTGATTCCAAAAGAGTTTCAGGCTTACAAGGAAACATAAAAATTGACAGGGTAGCAGAAATTAAGAAATGTTCTTAATAATTTTGTCCAGTTGAATTTACGTAGCAGCAATGATACCTCCCAGCCCTGTAGTTCCGGGACACTATCTCCCTGATACAGGAAAACAAGCCAATAATCCACAGGGGCCTTACTCTGCCATGAATTTACTGTTTATTCATCATATTTACGAGTCAGTGGGTCAGTCTCACTATGATAACATTTGATTAATCCAATGTGACCTGACCACTCACAAAGGAGCACAAAAGTATCTCAGGTATTCGTTCCCAAAGACCTTCAGGTTTTTCACCCAGAGGCTCCAAGCTGTTTATAGAAATGCCTATTCCACAGTTACAGCCAGAGCAGACACTGAGTAAAATCCTAACCAAAGGCTACTTAGGAAAAGAACCTTAATTAATCTTAGGTTTATAACCTAACAGCAAGACCCATTTAGCACAAATGAGCCAATTCTTGAGGGTATAATTACCAGAGATCCATTTTGTAGTTTTCTTTGTCTCAGCCTGCTGCAGAAACACCACTTAAATGATATAGAATCTAGGTCTGCCCCAAGTATCTTCCCCCAGTGGGGAGGGAACTCGGACCCAGTGTTTAAAAGACCCCAAAGCTAATGGATGTTAACCACCTTTGGAGAAGCCAGACCAAGCACAGCAGAGGTCACAGGACATCTTCCACCTAGATCCCCTTACAGAGACGAGTAAGCGAGAAAAGGATGATCAGAGACATGCTCCACTCAAGAACAGGAGGGAGACGCTGCTTCCCTGTCCCTGAGCAGCATCCTGTTACCCCTCCCCAGCTCCTCTACGTCCCTCTGGCACTGAATTTGTAGTGTGGTGTCCATGTTCAGAAGCATATGGCCAGGCATCTAAGACGGCTGATGGAGCCCACTTCCACCCCCTGGGCTGAGCCCCCATACATGACGACACTCCATAGACATCCTCGTAATCTGGCACCCGAAACAACCCTGTTGAAGGGAAATCCTAGAACCACTTGGTTCGCATCACTCTGCACCCTGATAAATCCCACCTCCATCAATTCCTCAGTAATTGCCTCTACTCATACTTTCTGGCCATAGTCAGTCCTAAATGATATACCAGACTATACGTCATTGGAGTTTCTTCTAATCCTCTTGTCCTCTGTAATGCCAGGGAGACGTTTATTCCTTGAACTCCCTATCTTCTTGTTTTCAGCATTTTCCTTTCCTCTCCAGGAGTTCAGGACAGCACTGGCATTTGAACAAGGAGCTCTAGACAACCCCATACCTTCAAAGCATACGCTAAATCTGTAATGTGTGATTCTGCACTGTGAATGGTGTGTGTAAGACAGAGAGACCCGGATCCTCCCACAGTGGGGTAGGGGGTAGGCAAGCATCCTTCTCTATCAGTCAGCGTTCCCCAGGGAAGAACCAATAGGATAGATATACGCAGATAATGGAGGAGTAGAGAGATAGATAGATACCATATATGTATCTACACACACACATATAAACATATATATCCTATGATAGATAAGATACACCTTACATCTCTTACATTTCTCTATCTGTCTATCTATCTAAAGAACTCACATGAGTGTGGAAACCGGCAAGTCTGGAGGCCATGGGCAGGCCCGCAGACTGGAAACTCCGGCAGGAATTGATGCTGCAGTCTCAGGGCAGAATTTCTTCCCTAGAAAACCTCCATTTTTGACCATAAGGCCTTCAACTGATTATATGAGGCCCCACCTCTGTTATGGAGGGTAATGCACTTTACTTTTTTTAGGTTTCTTTTAACTAAGGTAAGATTGGTTCCCAACATTTCCAAGTCTCAGACGTGCGACGTTCTCATTCACCACTGCACTCTCTGTGTTGTGCTCACCACACCACAGCCAACCCCCATCACCGCCTCACCCTCCCTCCACCCCCGACCCTCTGGTGATGGCTGATCTTTTGTCAGCCGCTAAGTGTGCTTTTTGTTGTTTATTCATTCACTTTAATTTTGTTTTATATTCCACATATGAGTGAAATCACACAATTTTTGTTATTTTCCATCTGACTTATTTCACTTAGTGTAACACCATCAAAGTCCATCCATGCAGTTGCAAACGGCAGAATTTCTAATGTGCTTTTTTACTTAGCACCCACTGAGGGTAGATGTTAACCACATCTACAAAACACCTTCATACTAACTCCCAGGTTAGTGTCATTAAATAGTTGGGTCTGCAGCCTAGGCAAGTGGGCACATGAACTGCCACACCTCTTACCTTGCCCCGAGTCCTTGCTCGCAGGTAAAACACCCACCCTTCTTCTGGAACCCTGACTGCTGTGAGACACCCTCCCATCCGCTGGAGCCACCATCTCCCTGCCTGTCAGCAGGGGACGTAGGAACAGAGAAATTAAGTTTCACATTTCATCTTTTGAAAAGTTCTAGTCTCCCAAGAAACATTAGGAAGTGGACAACCTGGACGGGAATCTGGTCTCTGGTTAACAAACCTCTGTCATCCTCAGTGTCTCTGCCTTCCAGAGCAACAATGAACCCTAACGGTGTTTCAGCAACAGAACCCAACAGGGGATGATTGCGGTTTTTCATCGTCCATCACAAGTCTATTCGAGTGTGCCCACTGGCCGAGCGCTCTCTCTAGCCCTGCAGGGGGCTGGTCATCACGCTCTGCTGACGGAAACTGCGCGCACGCCCCTCTCAGGCCTTCGGTTCTGCCTAATGCGGCTGCCGCTAAACCGAGCATGCTACTAAAAAGCAATGTACATATCGGAATAAAAGAAAGAATATTACTTTCCCTGAATTATCGATTCTTATTCCACATTCCACATGTACATAAAGCCTTTAAATTATTCACACTGGATCAATCAAAAGTCTCAGTGTCTAACTGACTGGCCTGCCCCTCAGGGCTCCCTTTCCCCTCATCACCACCGCAGACAAAGGCACATTAGATAGGCTTCCAAGATAATTGGGTGATTTCAGCTCATACTTTTAAAACTTATAAATATCCTTCTTGAATAGTGCTATAAAAGTACTTTGGAAGAGTAATTAAAGACTAAAAAATAAAACGCTGCGAGCCAGAAGAAGAAAAGATCAATGAACGTGCTCCGGTCCCTCAGAGCAGGGCGCGTGCGCACGGCCCTCCCACAGAGCCGGTGCTTCGACTCTCTGCTGTCCAGAAATCCCACTGCTGCCTCCTCGACTGAATTAAAGCTCCCTGAGAACACAGAAAATGGCTTCTACTTCTTAGCTAGCACAACGCTGGGCATTCCGGGGACTAAAAGAGATGGGCCTGACCAAACAGGAGAGCCAGGATTCATCACTGAAACTCAGAAAGAGCACAGTGAATTTTTGCTTTAAATTCCAGTCTCTAGTCTAGAATCTGAGAGAGTGCTGACTAGGTAGGCTACCCGCAGGCCCCTGTAGACTGTACCATGTTTCTACTGCTTCAAAGGATACCCTATTGTTTTATTCAGAGCGTAGGTACCATAAAGCCTAGCAACAAACATGGCCTTTCTTCCTGTACTTGAAAGACCATGTAGGAATAACTAAGGAATCTCATGCTGCCCTAAGGTTTGGCCATCCCTGCAACAAGAATATAATGAACACTCGTTACACTGAATTTGAGATGTGCCCAGCAGTCCTTTCCGAGTTCAAAGTGCTTAATCTCATTAGCTATCAGATGCCATGTCTAATCCAATGTTCAGACTCGCGTCTGCTGTGTAATTGGGTTCAATGAGTACATTTAACAACAAAGCAGGTATTGGCCCCATAAAGAAGTTAGATTTCCTAGAAGAATCCATTAACCCACCCCAGACAGACAGAAGGGAACAAAACCTCATACATTGCTAAGTATAGGCTGGAAAACAAACCAGATCTGAACCCAACCAAACACCGGACACAATGGTGTCACAGTTCAGCAAGTGCCCTACCATTCCACGGAATCCGACGTAACACGCATTAGATTCCTCTGTCCATGCATTTCAGGAGCACTTCCTCACTGACTACCTAGCGAGTACTCCCTGTGCTGGGTGTTGCTGGGGCAGCCAATGTCAGCGATAAAGCCAGTCCCTGCCCTCACGGAGCCCAGTCTCCAGATGCCTCTGCTAAAAGACTATGGACCAACCTATTTCATTTGAAAATATAATTGGCATACAGTTTATTTCCTGGAATCCAAATTATCATCAGTATTTATTCAATCATTAGTTCCAGAAATTTAATTCTAATTCCACTTCATTCCGTCCTGTCCATTATATTACAGCCCTCTCCTGTACAATCACTGTGACTCCCCCAAGCCTCAATACATCAGACCATTCGAGCCTTCTGAAGAGGGAGGAAAAGGAGAACTTGCAATCACTGAATGCCTACTGCACGCCAGCCCTGTGCTAAGTAAAAACTGAAGCAACTCATGTAACCATCCGAACAATTCTCAGAAGTGGGTGTAATATCGTATCTCCCCACAGACGAGGAGACTGAGGTTGACAGAGAAGGAGGAGAGAGAGAACAGGCCAGTAGCAGGACTGAGCTTCACAACTGGAGTTGCAGACCCCACAGGCCAGTGCTCAAGGCTCCTGATCCAGCACCCTGGGTATAAAAGGCTGTGAGTCAAATAGCACAGTATCCACACTATGACATCCTACATAGTTACTCATTTACCGGCTGTGTAGCCTCAGGTCTGGCACCTAATAGCTTTGAGCCTAGGCCTCAATGTCATCCTCTGTACACAGGCGAGAGAATGCCTACCTGACAGAATTACTGGGAGGATTCTGACATGACTAGTACACGCTACACCCTAAAAACAAGTGCTAGTGATAATGAAGATGATAATAACCATCTCACTAAGATCAGAGGGAAGAAAGTGACCGTTTGGACTTGTACCTGACACTTGTAGAGAGCCGCAAAAGCCCGCTGATGGCAGCCACCTTAAGAGAGACAGCCAATGCCCCAGGATGACTGTGGCTTGCAAAGGTTCAAATGATTTTTACTTTGCAGGTGAGACTTTTTTAAAAGAGGTATCTCCTTTTATACGTGGTTTGCTCAAACATGTCTTCAGAGGAAACTTAAAGCTTAAGTCTAAGAAACTGGGGGAGCGGGAAAGGCAGGGTGATCAGCAGAGCAGCCTGCGTTTCCCAGAAGCAGGTCCTGGTTTATGGGTATCCTGTGACCCTAGAGAAAAGAAGGGGTCATCCTTCTGAAGTCCACTCAGCTAAGTAAGCATTTAGCTAACTGAGGAAGTGACTTGAGAGGAAGTAAGGGACCCAAATCAAGTTTAAAAAATATATTAGTTCTACAACATTTCAGCATAATTATTATTTATTGAGACATCCCTAAATATAGTGCCATGACTGGGTAATTCTATGTTCTGCTGGGGACTCAGGAAATGACTGGGGTTTAATGCAGTTTAAACAAGCCACAACAATTTCCCATACAGGGTACCCACCCCATCTGTCCTTTCTCAAGGCATCTTAAACTATTTCTCAGGTATAACCAAGCAGCATACTCCCAGGAGGAAAGCAGAGGGAGCCTTCTGTGTATCCACTTGAAAATGAGGCAGCTAGAGCTCACAGGGACTGGCCACTAGTCTAAAGATCACACAAGTGTTTAGAATTGAAAGGAATGACAGTGGTGGAATTCACATCTCCCAACCTGAGGTCCAGGCTCAGCCCAGTGAGCACTAAAGATGCTCAGATCACCCAAGTACACAGCACCCAGCAACCAAGCACTCCAGGAACCAGCCCCTGAGACAGCCATGCTAACAGGATTCTGAGGGGCCATGACTGTGGAGGGTCAGGCCTTCGGCAATGGGGAGGACTGGGCAGGAAAGGAAAGGACCGTATGAATTAACCCACACATGTGAACGCTGCTCTAGGATTACTGAGGCATCCTGCTGCCCACCTGTTAACATTGCCCAGACAGCTAGGGAATCTCACTTGGACATTTTGAAGATGAAAAGACGGCTGCTGTCTTCCCCTTCCCTCAACATATACTCTGTACCTCCTACCCCAGGGTCTGCAGGAGGATTGCTTTCCCATTTTAACATTTATGCAACTGCTCTGCATTCATCTCAAGTTTCTGCTTATTCTATCAGCACCTCCGCAATAAATCTCAAATACCGGAGAGTTAAAGGTGGTTACCAATCTTGACTTGTGTACACTTGAAATCCAAATCCTATGAACCCGAGCGTCTGACTTACTTCCATTAAGAACAAAAGTAACACTCCATGAATTACCAGTAATCACAGCATTAGTAAGTCTGAGTGTTATTTTTATTGATTAGCACATTCCTGCCCATTATTTTAAAACATGATCATTCCTTTGACCTCAATAAATGATGCCTCAAGTTTACAGATCACCTGTTAGATGCAATTTAGTAACAAGTTACTTGTCCCGTTCACCCTATTTCCTCTCTAACGCTAGCCCCTTGCCACTCCTAACACCTGTGGCCCAGTTCAGAGCGTGGGTAACCAGAGACCACACCCACCTTTGTCCAAACATCAGTGTTGACTTGGTCTCAGCTTCATTGAAGATAGAAGGAGAACAGCAAATAACTATAGTAGTTCTACAGTTCCCACCCAGGGAGTCCTGAAGAATCCGAGTCATCTTGCTGTCCCGATAGGGCACGTGTGTTTTCTATTTAGGGAAAAAAAAGTATTGGCTATTACAGCTCATTTAAAAAAAAAAAAATCACAGGAGTTAGTGATGAAGACACTGAGCTTGGAAACATGTGTTCTTTGGAACCAGCCAGAGTTCAGCACACCCGTTCTGGGACCTGGATCACCATTCACATCTTTCGTGGACTCGGTGTCCCAGCAAGCAAGGTGTCCACAACCAAGATTCCCTCTCTCCCTCTCCAAACAAAAACAGGTAATCTCTGAAGTGTGTGGAAAAGAGCACATGGACCCCAATAAGCAACTTTTCATGATATCATTTAACACATGGGGGACAGGATCACTTACTGTCCCTTCCGCCAAGGCAGAGATCACATTTCCAAGAGCAGACAAAGACTTATTGATGTTTTTGGCTTCGTCGAGAACAGCTCCCTCGGCGCCAGTTTTGCTGACCTACGAAAGAGAAATCAGTGAGTTGCACGGGAGAACGAAAGTGCAGTAGAAAATTCCAACTCACAGGAGGGCTAAGGGGTGGGTGGGGGGAGGGGTGAATCCTCCTGGAATGCAAGGGAAAATAAAAGTAAGAATCGCAGTGATAAAACCTTCCCCGTGCCTGAGGCTGGGGATTTGTTCTCTCTTGTTGTCATTTTCCTCTCAATTAGGTTTTAGGGGAAAGGCTGGAATGCCTCAAGTGGTGGAGCAGCACATGCCTCCCCTGGGGACATCCATCCAGGAAAAGCAGGCTCTAAAAGTGCTGTCTCTAGGAAAAGGCCAGCCCGGGCCCAGGGACACTGAACCGCAGGCTGCACGGAAGGCAGCCCTGGGGAGGCTCTAAGAGGAAACACTGTGCGGGCCACAGGGAAAGGACACACTGGGAAAGTATAAACTATGAGCTCCAGTTTCGGGCAAAGAACAAGAATGGTGCGGTGGCGGTCCAGACTCTCTCTTCCTTCCCTATTTACCCAGAGCAAGGGAAAAAAGGAACAATTATCCAAAAGAAAAAGAAACATGTATTTTTTAGTCATTAACCCTTAACTTTAACTAAAATTAATAGTTTGGAGAACTAGAAAGGACTTTAAAATCAACTTCTGAAAAACTGCATTTGCATAAAGGAATCAAAGCAGGCCAGTGGCAATCGCACTTGGCTGACATACTCTGCTCAGGGGAGCACACTACCCAGCCTGCCCAGGCCAGGAGGAAACCGAGATGACGAACCCTCAGGAGGTATTCACTCTGGATTCCAAACTTTCCAGCGGCCTCAGAAACATGTTGCATTTTCTAAACATTCAACTACAGCTCTTTACGAAAATGGCTGCTGTGTCTTCAACATTTTTAGTTTAGGTACGACAAGTCAAGAAAACGTGTATCACACTGAGAATCTGTCTATTTTCCTCTGCAGCCAAGGGGAGCACGCGCAGTTCTTCCACTGCTGTGTGATTACTGGTAATTTCGTATTTATGGTATTTGCTGCAGGGAGAGAGCAGTTTACAGATGCTGGAAAATAGGGGAACTCAACATGATTCATAGCTCTATGGATAGGACAAACACACGGGGTCAGCAGCTGCTGTTGAAAGAAAGACAAGTGGGGAAATAATTTTTCACTGCGCAAAGATGTGTTTCAATTATGCATCAAGGAGAAACTCCTAACAACAAAGATGAATGCATGTCCAGAGGAAGATTTTTTTCACAAAGGACAGATTCTCATCTCTCTGGAAATCGTGCATGTGGGGTGTCCCTGCTCACAGATAGAGAAATAACACAGCTGATGGGCCACAAATAACAAGAGTCTATTCACAGGGCATTACGATGTGTTCACATTTGAGCATCTTAACTCCATGAAATATGCAAGACAGGTACAATCACCCTCTTTTATAGACAAGGAAAATTTAAGCTCCAGAGATATCAGACTGCTGGCCTCAGGGAAGAATAGCATTTAGAGGAATCGGGCACTAAAGCTGAGTTCTGTTCTACTACATCACTCTGACACATTCATGTAGACGCATCTAGGGCAAAGGAAAACAGATGTGGGCGGGGGGGAGGGGCGGGGAACTGACGTGTGGAACTACAACTTCAAAATGCCTCATAAATATCATAAGCAAGAACCACCAACCCTGCACAGAGGACAGGTTGCCACTCTGAACTGCCAGCATTTAGCAGCATTTTCAGCTGCATTTAGGCCCTCAGTGCCCATCCCTAAGCTCTAGAGGAAGTGAGGGCAAGCCAGGGATGAGCAAAGGGGCGGCTGGGATCCTGGTCTGGACTCGTATGGTTGGCGTGGCAGCAACGTGGATCCCGTTTGGCAATGTTAGTCTAGAAATAAGCCATGCTGCTCCCTACTCTCATTCTGGTGGGTGTCTATTTAAAGTTACAAGCCCATACCAGTAAAATTTCCCGACCAGGAATATCCAGGTGATTTGCTGGTCACAGCTTTACAAATGCGTACAGGAGAACAATCTGAGTAGCCATTACTTGCAGGGACATCAGTGGCCATCATTTGGCATCTGGCAACTCATTAGTGGGGTGCAGCGAGGTGGGGATCAATTCCACAGTTCAGGAGACTGACAGCTTCAGGTGGCCCAGATGGGGAAAGTCAGTGATGGTAGAGAGGCCATGTGGTATTGTGCACATGGACTTGCTCTGTCATGTTGCCCAAGAAGGGAGAATTCCTCAAGCCAGGGTGTGGCTGCAGGAGCCTCTGGAAGTGAGGCTGGAGGGGGCAGGTGTGAGGTTCTGGGAGGCCTATTTGGCCTGGAGTATGGCCTTAGCCAGTGCCAGGGTAAACATGGGACAGGATATAGGTGCCTAACAAGAGCCCTGCCAAAACCAGAGAAAGGCTGAGGCTTGTGGCTACAGCACTGGCTACAGGCCTCAAAACCTAAAGGAAGAAGCAAGGCTGCCCACCTGAGACGCCGTCTCCATGCCTACTGTCTCCATGCCTACTGCGAGAGATTCAGGGAAGGCAGGGACAGCACCAGGTTCCAGACCTCCCAGCAAACAACACACCTGCTGGCAGAGGCAGGAGCACTGCACTCCAGCGCTATGCCCTTTCCGAGCATGTATGAGCCTGAGGCAACACGGAGCTTTCTCCTTTCCTCAGAAGTGCATGTCCCTCCGCATTTGTGAAGCTAAGTTCACACCCACACTTGCCTATTGTCCTCATCAGAGCCTATTAGGCAGAAATCAGAGCTGGCATCCAAAGTGCCTCCAGTGACGTGAACAGGGGACTTCAGGACCAGAAACGAATGAGCAGGGAAACAAACGTTAAATTTAATAACATCTTGGTGCAACATCAGAAACTTTAAAAGCTCTTTAAAACCAGGAAATAGAAAGGCATAAAAATTATACCATTGCACAGTGAAGCAAATAACAGGGGGAAATTGTAGCTAATACAAATAAAGAACCAATTACCTTTTCGCTCCCAGCCAAATCAACTAGATAAAGCTTCCCACTGAGTTTTTTTTCAGTCTCTACATTCTCTTGTTTAATATTAATCAGGAAGATACTGTGACTTCTAGAGCTGTGTTCATTCATATCTGAAAAGGAAAATAGTTTATTGTTCTACAAAGAGCACATAAATTTAGGTAGCAAGACCCTCATCTAAAAAGCATGACGAAATCATGCTTAATAGCTCCATTTTTAAAAATCCACCCAATTTTAAAAATTATTTCAGAGAGCCCAGCCAATGTGGCTCAGTTGGTTGGTCATCACCCCACAAACTGAAAGGTTGTGGGTTCAAATCCCAGTCAGGGCACATGGTCCCCAGTACAGGCGCGTATAGACGGCAGCCAATCGACGTTTCTCCCTCACATCAATATTTTTCTCCTTCTCCTTCTCCCACCCTTCCCCTCTCTCTAAAATCAAAAATTAAAAAAATAAGAAAATAATAATAAAATTACCTGAGACCACCATTTCTTCTTAAAAACAATGCTTATTCTTGAAATTAAAGATTTTAAATATCTTTAGGTAGCAAAGAAATTAATCAAAAATCTTAGTCAATGATTTAAGACACAGATTCTCTACTCCTGCCTAAAGAAGACCCGTCCTCCAACATCCCACACTAGCTTGGCTGTCTCCTTGACGCACTCAGGGCTTCCTTCCCTGCCTCACTTCAAGTCCTTTGGCCTTTACCATCATGACTTGTACCTGATGTATTCCAACTTCTTCATGTGTAGAGTGTTGCCTTGTAAGTAATATTGGAAATGTGCTTAAGGAAGTCATGGATTAGACATACACTCCTTCTACAATCCATGCGTGGTATATAGAAGGTCTCAAAAATTAAATATGCTCCATTAGAACAGAGTATGGAAAACAAAAATCTTTTTGAGCCCTGGTCTTTGTTCATCAGGCAGGCAGAGACTCCAGTGACTGTCTTACTCAACCCCCTCTAGCAATCAGTTCTTAAAACTATCTTACCACATCACATAGGAAAAAACCCTGAACATTCCACTAAAAATATGTTAGAATAAACAAATTCAGCAAAATATCAGGATATAAAGGTAGCACATAAAAGTAAGTTGCATTTCTATATACTAACAATGAACATTTTGAAAAGGAAATTGAGAAAACAATTCTATTTGAAATAGTAATTTAAAAAGATACTTAGGAATAAATTTAACCTAGGAAGCCAAAGACTTGTACACCAAAAATCATAAAATATTGCTAAAAGAAATTAAGACACAAATAAATGAAAAGACATTCATGTTCATAGATTAGAATATTCTATCAGTACTATCAAAAGTGACCTAAATATTCAATATAATTTATCAAAATCTTAATGTTACATTTTTTAGAAATAGAAAAGTCCATCCTAATTCATATGAAATCTCAAGATACCCCAAAGAGCCAAAACAATCTTGAAAAGGAACAAAGTTGGAGGTCTCACATTTACTGATTTCCAAACTTACTGCAAAACTACAGTAATCAAAACAGTGTGATACTGGTATAAAGACAGCTATAAACCAATGAAACAGAATAGAGAACCCAGAAATAAACCCTCACATAATACAGTCAAATAATTTTCAACAAGAGTGTCAGGACCAGTCAACAGGGAAAGGACAATCTCTTTAGCAAATGGTGTTGGGAAAACTGGATATCCACATGCAAATATATATATATTTTTATGTGTTTGTGTATATATATATTTTATGTGTGTGTGTATATATATGTATGTGTGTGTGTATATATATATATATAGTGGGACTCTTACCTTAGGCCACACAAAAATTAGGTCAAAAAGGATCAAAGATCCAAACAGAAAAGCTAAAACTATAAAACCTTAGAAGAAAATATAGGGGGAAAGCTTCATGACACTGGATAGGCAATGATTTCTTGGATCTGACAACAAAAACACAAGCAACAAAAGAAATAATGAATTGGACTTTCAAAATTAAAAACTTTTATGCATCAAAGGACTCTATCAACAGAATAAAAAGGCAACCCACAAAATGAGAGAAAATATTTGCAAATCATATATCTGATAATGGATTGATATCCACAATATACCATATTTTGCTGTGTATAGTGCACATTTTTTTGCCCAAATTTTTAAGGGAAAAATAAGGGTGCGCATTATACATGGCTAGTACTAATTCCATATCTATATAAATGTTTTAAATTCTTTTATTTATGCTTATGCATTAAAAGTGTAACTCCTTTAAAATTGTATTATAATACAAAAAACAAGTATCTAAATATAAGTAAATACATAACTGAATTAAAAAATTAAAAGTTTTTTTTTCCTGAAAGTTTGGGCCAAAAATGTGGGGGTGTATTATACACGGGAGTGGCATTATACATGGCAAAATACTGTATAAAGAACCCCTACAAATTAACAACAACAAAACAAACAGCCCAATTAAAAAATGGGCAAAGGACTTGAATAGACACTTCTCCAAACATGTACAAATGTCCAATAACTACACGAAAAGATGCTCAGCATCACGAACCATTAGGGAAATACATATCAAAACTACAAGACAGCACTTCCATGAGGATGACTACTAAAAAAAACACACAGAAAATAACAAGTGTTAGCAAGGATGTGGAAAAATTGAAACTCGCATGCACTGTTGGTGTGAATACAAAAGGTGCAGCTGCTGTAGAAACAGTACATGGCAGCTTCTTAGAAAATTAAAAGTAGAATTACCATATGACTCAACAATTCCACTCCTGGGTATATACCCAAAAGAACTAAAAGCGGAAACCTGGGCAGGTAATTACACATCCATGTTCATAGCAGCATTTTTCACAACAGCCAAAAGATGGAAGCAACACACGTGTCCATCTATGGATGAATGGACAAACAAAACATGGTATATAATACATACAATGGAGCGTTATTTAGCCTTAAAAAGAAACAAATCTAACACATGCTACAACATGGATGATCCTTGAAGACATCATGCTAAGTGAAATAAACAGGTCCTAAAAGAACTTGCATCATTCCACTCATATGAGTCCCGAGAGCTGTCCAATTCACTGAGACAGAAAGTGGAACGGTGGTTACCAGGGGCAGGAAGGAGAGGGTACAGAGAGTTACTGTTCCATGGGTGTGCAGAGTTTCAAAATCCTGGAAATAGTGAGAACAGCTGCACAACATGTGAATATACTTAGTGCCACCAAACTGTACATTCAGGATGGTTGAAATGGTAAATTTTACATTATGTGTATTTTACCACAATAATTTTAAAAACCAACTTACCAGAATGATAAGAAAAACAGTAATGTTCTGGACCAAATGTTCTGAACCAAGGGGCTAAGATGGCTTGTCAATTACACCAAGCCATAATTGAATAATTCATTACTAACAATAGCTTAAGAAACCAAATGAATAACTTCTTTATAAATGAGAGATCCTATTACTGTAAGAATATGAGTCTTGCATTCTTTCATGTTTGTGTATGTCAGTGTTTTTGTTTTAGAAGCAGGAGAGGAAGAAAGTTTGGCCTACACTGCACACAAGTCTAGGCCCACCTATGAAATTTGCCATGTATATAATGTCACCCGATATGTTTGTGGGGTCGAGAAAAGGTTGAGAATTACAGGACTGGATCACAGAATCACAGAACCTCAGGTGGAAGAGACTTAAAAGAGGCTAGATCAGTCAATTAACCAATACTTGAATCTCCTCTACAACATGCAGGGAACTCAGTACTTCTCTGGGTAGCAGGCTTTAAGAGGGCAGGATTAGAGAGTTCTTGCGGGGGCAAAAATCTGCCTCCCTGTAGCTTCAACAATCCTGGGTGGTCTACCCGTTCACATCAAAGAAAGCAAGCAGACTCTCTTAATGTCAGCACTTTGAACACGTTCAGAAATACTCCATCGTCCACATGTCCTCCCCAGATTTATTTCTCTCTTCCAAGATAGAAAGCCTTAGTCTTGCAGCTCCTCTTCAGATGAAGTCACTCTCATTTCTCCATATCCTTCTGAATAAGACAGATGGCCCCCATCTTTTCATGGAACCTCTGCCATTCAAATACCACATGACCTGCTTCCCAGAGATGTGTGCACATGCTGAGGACGGAACTAAAAAGTAAACAAGCTGAACTGAATGTGTTATTAACACAGCATCAAAAAGTTTTCCATAATGCTCCCAGATCCATTTTCTGCATTCCTCTTTGCTATTCTTTCCCTTTTATACAGAGGGAAGAACTCTAATATTGCTTCTTTCCATGTGTATGACTGTAGACTTTATTGGTTCAGATTTTTTTAAATGTCTAAACAATATAACATGGTTAAAATAAGTAAATTTAAAGCTTATATTTCTCCCACTTTGGTTGGTTGGTTGGTTGTTTTCCCCAGGATTCAGGCTTAAGCTGTTATCAGGTTCCAATGGGTCCCACCCAATATTGCCAACAGTTCCCAGGACAGCAGGAGGCGCTGTTTCCCACGGCCTACCTAGATACACTGCATATCCCTTGTGTTTGTGTCTGGGTCAGTGCTTTTGACCACCTTCCCATGTGTTGTTTCACGTGGACCTCATTACCATCCCCCGGTGGGGAGACAGACATTTGTATCCAAAGTTAGAGGGAAGGAAATGCCACATCATGCTTACTTGTTACAGCCACGTGTCGGTTTGCTTTGCCTTCATCTATCACATCCATGACTTCCTCAGGGCTGGACACAAACCGCTCAGTGCACCCCTGCAAGAGTCAGTTTCGGTTCACCATTAAAAAACTGAAAAGCAACAATACTTTGAAACAACTAAATACATTCCCATTTATCCTCTAGATGTGCAGATCAAGAGAAGGGCCGCAATGTTGATCCAACAACTTTCCCCTGTGCCTAAGGCTTGCATTGTACATTTAAACAAAAGTCTGAGCAACCCCTAGGAAGCCCAGAAATGAAACAGAAATGTCAATGTTCCTAGATTTTTGAGTACATATTCAAACTCAGCAACAGCAGAGACAGCAATAAAGAAGGAAATCAATGACAGAAAAAGAAATAGATGAAGCTTTGCTTTGCTTTCCATCTTTCTTTATTACCATCTAGCCACCAACTTTAATTAGACCCTTTGAAGTGCTATAGTAGGCCTCCCCTAACAGCAGATTATGAACAATTGTACTCAATACCAAGCCCCTATAAATGTGAATGTATATTCACCTCCGCAGTTCTTACCATGTGAATAAACTTCTGTGATACATTCATTCACATATTCACATAGAGATATGAAGAAATTAAATGTCTGTTTCTTTAACCAGGTGAATTTTAAATATAAGGAACATGATTACATATCTACATGTGCTTTATATACATGATATTCTGTGTATCTATGTACTAATTATTATAACAGTGACTTCGGAGACATTAATTGAATCATCAATCAAGTTTTCCTCATACCTTTACATACGGGACTCTGTTTTTATCTTCATGAACAGCCAAGTTTGTCTTGGATACTACAGAGATAATAATGATGGCATGCAAAGAAGAAAAGAAAAGTTAAAGACCCTATATTGGTTGAAAAACAGAAATCATTTCCAAGAGACAGGCAGATCTAATCTCTTTGCATATATATATGCACACAATTTCAAGCCTTAGCTGAGAATAAGTAGATACCCTGAAGGCAAAAGAACATCTCTATACACTTCCATTAATTCCTTAAGCAGAAGTGCTATACATCAGCTCAACCTTCCTAGACTTTAGAACAAATGAAGGACAAGCATTGAAGTTACTTACCATCAAGTAAATCTCTGATTTTGTCCAGGTAGATCTCAAAATAGGAAACCTATTAAAAGCAAATTAGGTTTGAAACAGAAATGTCATACTATATTACAAAAATATCATTATTA
Organism: Anoura caudifer; assembly: GCA_004027475.1. NCBI lineage: Eukaryota > Metazoa > Chordata > Mammalia > Chiroptera > Phyllostomidae > Anoura > Anoura caudifer. The sequence continues at coordinate 402,031 of PVKU01000622.1, forward strand.
GAACTTATAAAGGCTTTTTCCATGCACTGGCTAAGAAGAGTAAGGAGAAGGGACCCAGAGTGAAGAGGCAGAGTCAGAGCGTGTAGAGACCCCTGCTTCCCGCTGTGTCTGTCACTTGCTCTGAGTCCCAGCTCAGTGTGGGCCCCTCTTCATCCCCACACATCGCCATTCCCTATGGTCGACTCAGCTGTTACTGACTTCATGTGTGGACAGCCACGTACAGGAGGGAGCTAGCTTTCACCTTACATGAGCACCAAGCAAACTTCTAGGTAAAACAACAGCTGGAATGGAAAGCGTTCTTTGCAAGTAATTGTCAGAAGTCAGCCAGCCTTACCTTACGCACAATACTGACAGCCTCACCTCACCAGGGTGGGAGCATGGCCCAAACACTCAAGGAAGTGGGGTGGGGGTAGAGGCAGTTTGCTCAGAACTAAAAAAGCTCAGAAAAGTAACTAGGAGAGAAATCACAATGGTGGCAGGTTTGGGGAGTCCGGGATGGATTCGAAAACACTGTGACTTAATGAAAGACAACTAGACTGTAAGAGGGAAAGAAAGCCTTCCAATTAGTAATTCTCAAATCTCAGCTTGAATGCCACCCACATCAGCATCTCCCACAGCATCTGTTTATATCACAGAGCCCTGAACCCGACCACAGTCCTCCTGGATCAGTTTCTAAGAACGGGGCCTAGGAATCGGCTTCTCAGCTCCCCCGGTGACTCATATGATGCTACTGTCTGAGAACTACTTTCATGAAATGTGATCTTGAAAATTGAATTCACATGTGACCAAGATCCTAGGCCTCGGTTTTCTCGTCTATTAAATGACTTGGTATCAAAAATTCCCTCTAGGGTTTTTCATTCTGCCTACACTAACCTTTTGGCTCCCAGGTCAAATATGTGCACTGGTTTTTGTTTTATGTGGGGGGAAATTTAAACACAGGAATGCACGGAAAATTGTTTTTTAAAAAAGTTGAAAAAAATAGTTGTGAAACTGGGATGTGATTCTGCAGGTGAAACCTCACTCCCAGTCTTGCCTCCAGCTGGGGCAGCAAGTGAAGCCTCTGTAGCTTGGCACTGGTCCCAACCCAATTCGGCCCCAGTGCATTATCTGTCATCTGCATCTCAGCCTGGGACCTCCTGACTTTCCTGATTCTCTGAGATCTGAGATCCTGACTTCAAACCCTGGAATCTGTAGCTGGGCATCCTCTCCAGGTTGTCCGTCTCTCTAACAACCTCTGCCTGCAAGAATGTCTGTCAAACTCCCCTGTCACTGAGCCCTGTCTGCACAGGTGCACCTACCTGGCCTTCGAAAGAACTTCTGCTCCTGTGCAATCTTATGGGCCTGTCTGGCCTCCAATCTTAGCCATCGCTCCCTAACCCAGCCCTGCCTACAGCTAACTCTACCCTGGTTCCAACCCATTCAATGCATTCCAGAACTGTCTGGTTTTCAATAAGGCTTTTCTATTATCTTTGAGATCTTAAACATTGCCCTTATTTCCACAGATTGTAGAGAGAATTACATCTAAAAAGCAGTCACTGAATTAGATATTAGCAAATCTGTCAATTAGAATCCTGTCTACACTTAATATAAGTAGAAAGAGAATTCTGACTTATTCATTTGTTTTTACCATGACAGATACCGGCTGCTTTTGGGGGGTGGTTAATTTTGCTATTTTTGTCCTTTCCAATACTCTGTGAGGTCAGGTAAGAGAAGAATAAATCAGTACTGTTTGGCATTAAGAAAAACTATACTCAGAAATGTTTAAACCCACTGTGGGACCTACTTTAAGGAACAGATTTTTAATATTGCCTTAATCAAGCCTCTTTTTCTTGATTAGGCCTGCCACTACTCAGTTCAAAATGAACAGCAGTCAACAGCTAACTTGCCCACTTAATGAACATTACCTGTGAAATAAGTCAGCAAAACTACAACTGCAGGAAGGGAACCTGGGCAGTAAAATTCAGCCCTACAGACTGAGGTGTTGTTTCTCCTCCCTTCCTTCATGCCAGGGCTGTTCTTATCTTAATAAAATTCTAAATAGGAGACCATATTTTGAAGGCCGTAATTGGTTTAACATCTTATTCCAGATTATCCCATAAGAACCCTACAGAAGTTTGAGGTATTTAAATGCAAACAGCCTTAAAGACGCACTAAGCTCCTAAATCTTGATCCCATCAAAGCAAAAAGCTTCTGCATCCTTAGATATAAAGAACCCTGGCAAGAAGCTGCTTTAGCCAACAAAGGGAACTATAAGGAAAATGATGTGCCAGTTATTGCCTTGGTTTTTTAAATAGTTTATGAGTGTGGGTTTTGTTTTTAGATTTTATTTATTTATTTTTAGAGAGCGGGGAAGGGAGAAAGAGGAGACAAACATCGATCGGTTTCCTGTCATATGTGCCCCAACCAAGGACTGAACCTGCAACCCAGGCATGTATCCTAGCCAGGCATGTATCCAACCAGAGACCTTTTGCTTTGTGGAACAATGCCCAATCAACTAAGCCACACCAGCCAGGGCTATTGCCTTTAGGAAAGGTACTTCACAGAAATAAGAAGGGTAGAAGTTTACTATAATGGAAAGGATACTCCATGTGGGGCTGGTCAGGTCAAGTAACATTGGATATCTGGAGTTACATCTTTGAACTTCCATTTCCTTATCTCTAAAATGGTGGACCTAGTGGACTAAGGTCTCAACCTCCAAGGATTCAGCCTCTTGACTGATCTGCTAAGCTCCACATCTTTTTAGAACTGCCCTTTATCCTCACCTGCACCCCGTCCACCCTGTCCACACCACGGTCCCACCACAGTGGGACCAGTCAGCCATGGGCATCCTGGACACAGCTAATCAGAGCTGGGGATTCACCTACTGTAGGCTGGGCCAGTGAGCCAACTTCCTGGGGAATTAGGAATTAGCAATAAGGGAACGTGGAAGAGGAGCTGCCATGGTGCAACGATCCTGCCTCCTCCCCAAAAAGAAAGCAAGAAGTCAGAAATGCAGGGACTGTGATGGGTATGGACTTCCTTTGGGGGTGATGAAATGTCCTGGAATTAGACAGCGATCATGGTTATACAATTTTGGAAAGAGACTAAAAACCATCAAATTGTATAATTTAAAGGGGTGAATTTTATAGTGCGTGAATTATAACTCAATTTTTTTAGGTTAAAAAGAAAAGGTAGGACTTGGATTTCTTGCTTTTGCACAACCCCTCTCCCCTATGCCTGCTACCAGACTCTGTATCTTAGAACAACTTCCTCTCTTTGCTTAAACAAGTGGCTTCAGTCACTTGCAAACAAAGAAGTTCCAAGGAATATACCCCAAATACCAAACCTGATGAATTAAAGCAAAAAAGGAGGTTCTGGTTTCAACACACACATGCACGCACACACATACACACAAATATACATACACACAAACAAAAACACAAGAAGAATTCCCTCCCCCAACACTTCTCAGACTATGCTTCTCAAAACATTAGTCCATCATTCTCCAAGGGAGAAAAGGTATGTCCAGTCAGGCTGGGAAACGTAGTATCGTCCATGTCCCCTTTGCAGAATCACATTCCACAGCAGCATATTTAAGCCTGTGATACATTTAACATTGTTCAACAAAGCATAGTCCCAGCTTATGTGGCCACATAAGCATTTTCCCTGGTAAACCACGTATTAATAATATGAGGAACAGTGTTCAACACAACATACTCTGTGGACCTGTTCCAGTCACATCTAGAGAAACCCACAGGACAAAGGGCAGAAGTTGGGCAGCTATCAAGACGATTCCATCCTAAAGAGGGCTTTTCCCATATCTTGATATCTTAAGCAAACCATCCAGATTGCTAGCTAAGTGTTACCTTAGTCATTAAGTAAAAACTATGTCTCTGCTTACCACAGAAATGTCATTTAAAGTAGATAAGATCATCTTTTTTACATATACAAAATAAGAGGAAAACTAAGAAACACAATTTTGGACCCTGTTTCTTCTCTCGGGTCCCAATCAATGGCACTGACCTTGATGTGAAATTCCAGGTTTTCATCCATCGAATAGATGTGGTCAAAGATGTCATGTGCGATCCTTGGGATGATCCCCATGAGTTGGGGGTCATGCAGCTTCCCCTAATGGGTGAAAAACACAAACACAGGTGCTAAAGAGTGCTGGGCAACATGTGAGACAGAGAAAAGACCACACCCGGGTTTCTTGGACACAACTTCATAGAACAGGAGCACCCGCACATGGACTGTCTGCTCCCTGGAGATCTACCTGATGTGCCAAAAGACCCAAAGTTAGCCAAATAACTCAACGTGTTGGCCTTACTTCCCAGCAAGGGAGAGCTTGTTCCGTCAGGTTGTAAAGCCCCCCAATATTCCTTCCTGCTGCCCCTTACATCAGTGTGAGTCAGTGGGTAGGAAGAAGGAAGAGAAGGAAGGAGAATTACTGGGAATACACAGGTGACTGTAACATACTAAATTGTGGGTTTTGTTTTTGAATTTTTACAACCTGAACAGAACCTACAAATCCAAGTTAATCTGATTTACTGAAATCACCTTGAGAGCTGATATAGTTTCATTAATGTCATCATTGCTCAAAAACTCCTAAAAACCTTATTAGGAAATCCTAAATTATTACTTTATAAACCAATCAAGAAAATCCATTTTATCAATTTTTTAAAATCTGTAATTCCCAGACTGAACTCTTCCAAATAACCTTTGGCTGTTTCTAATACTCAAATCCAAATGTAAGATATTCTCTTATTCTTTTTTTACCCTCCTTTTTTTCTAATTATATTCATTTTACCTAAGAGGTAGAGGGATAGATGAATTCTTTTGCTATTTGTACTACTACTAAATTCATTTTTAAGATCCAGACTTTGCCACCTTTGAAAACTTTCATAAAACATAAGACGGAAGATCTGAAAGCCAGTCCCAAAGAACAGTTCTTAAGTATTTAAAGCAATGGCCTTAGCATCGACCTGGGTGGACAACTCCCAGAGAGTTTTACTTATGTCCATACTCAAATCAACACTTATGTTCCATTACATGTTAAACAAGCCACCAGTGCACAATGGTCTGCATCTAAGTGATCACTGCACCCTGGCTGGTGTGCCTCAGTGGACTGAGTGCTAGTCTGCAAACCAAAGGGTCGCTGGTTTGACTCTCAGTCAGGGCACATGCCTGGGTTGCAGGCCAGGTCCCCAGCAAGGGGCATTCAAGGGATAACTACACATTGATGTTTCTCTCCCTCTCTTTCTCCCTTCCCCTCTCTCTAAAAATAAATAAAATCTTTAATAAAAATAAAAAATAGAGAAGATGAGGGCACTCCCTGGAATGCCCTCACCTGCTAAGAACCCTAAAAGCATTTCATGTGTTTACATTGATTTTAGTTTGACTGTACACACCCTAAAGGCAGGGATGACCAGTGCGCATGTACTTCCCCCCACTGCTTATGATACTTAGTGTAGTATCTATTGCACAGAATTATTGTGGAATTTATATTACACAGTATATATAATGTGCTTAGTGACAGTAAATGTTAGTATATTATTCAGCTCATAGCAGTTTCTCGTTAAGCAGTTGTTGGAGTTTATTTGACCTGAAGTCTGGAACACATTTCTATCCTGTACCATTAATATGCATCTTATGCGAATGATAGAGACTGAGAGACGCAAATGTTGGTCCCTTTAATTTGCATTGGCCATCCAAAACAGGTAACAAATCAAATATTAGACCTCACTTGCTCTGGACTGTGGGAATTGCCGGAGGAGATGACACCTGCAGTGAAAATACAGATCTCTGTCCAGTCAAATGCTGTGACACCACTGGGCCAATCTGACTCAGAGTCTAAAACGTGCCCCCACCCCCTCCCTGCAGAGTTCTTCAATAATTCATCGTAATCCTTTAGTTTCTCCTCATCAGTCCACACCAAAGTATGATTGATAATCCAAAAATCATTTATAATTGATTCAAGTCTGTTTACCCAGATGCTTTCCCTTTCAACGGATTTATCTTCCCATTGATTCCTGGCGAATACAAGTATTGACATCCCTTTGTTTGCCTCTGTCAGGAAAAGAATCAAGGCAGGACGTGCGGTGAGTCTGCAACACTCCCCTTTGTTTCTCCGAGGCCTCCACCCCATCATCACGTGAGAGGGAAGCACATGTTCATTTGGAGAAGACGTAGTAACAATACCCTCCTCCCTACAGTGACAGAAGTGAGCCCCAATCTATCCTAGTTTCGGGGCTGGGATGCTTGACCTAGCTCACAAGCCCAAGAGTGGTGAGGGCCTTCATGCTCAGGAAACTGAGCCTGCTCCAACCATCTGTGCTTGTGTGTGTGTGTGGGGGGGGGGGGGCAGGTGCTGATTTGTGAAGTGTTGAGTGTGTGGTGGGGATGTGTGGATGTGTGTGGATGTGTGGTATATGTGATATGTGGCATGTATGTGGTATGTATATGCAGAGTCTGTGTGTAAGTGGGGCACGTATGTGTTGATATGTGTAGTGTGGGGTGATAGTGTGGGTGTGTGTGGCATGCGTGTATGAGACAGATATTCCATAAAGATCTTCACTGCTTCTAGGTTGACTAGAAGCAAATTAAACACACATGAACATACATACAACAAATATTAACATCAGGCAATAAAAGGTGGTAAAGAAGTAGAGGGCTACCCAGAAAAAAGTTCCTTCCAGGCTGGGAGATAGGGATGGCTGCCTTGAGGAAAGCTGAACCCTGAGGGATGGTAAGATTGAGGATGGGCAAAGAGGATGTAGGCAGAGAAGACGAAATGGGAGTAACATAACAAAGGTACAGAAACCGAGAAAGAACAATGCCCACTTAGAGAACAGTGACAAATTTACTTGGCTGGAGGATCAGGGACAGCCTTGAGGAGCAAAGGAATGTACCACCTCATCATCTTGTCTCTCCCAGAGAGAAAAAAACAAATTTATACTTGAATCCTGTATAATCCTCCTCAAAAAACCTTCCGCACTTCTGAATATGGCCTTCTCAGAGCAAGTATGAAAGAAGAAACCAGACCCAGGCCACTGGCCATGAAACAAAACTCCCTTTGTTCAGCCCCAGTTGCCTCCTCAACCTCCCAAGGAGGATAGTTTCCTGAAACACTTGAGATGGGGAAGCAGGCAGCCCGTCAGCTCACACAAGCACCAATGCACTCAGACAGACTCATTAAAAATCACTTGGCAGGCTCTACTCAGCAGCAGGGCAGCCTGTACCCAATCCGATGGCATCCAGGTGCCCTTTGGACAGAAGGAAAAACATAGGGTGTCTCCATCCAACTATATCAGTGTGCTGAAGAAGGCTACGAAGTAAGGCATGGGGCCAGAGAAGCCCTTCACAGCATCACAGGCTGAACAAAAGGCAAGCCCTCTCTCCCCCTTCTGGCCAGCACCCCAGCAGAACCTTCTCCAGCACAGACCCTGGAGCCCTAGCTGGGCAAGCTCAGCCCCAGTGCATGACCAGCTTAGCACCAACACTGTGAAGTGCTTTGTATTTTTACTGAAAATCCACTTTAAATGCTCCATCTTCAAAAGCTAATCTTTCCAATTTTATGTAGGCTTATCTGTTTATTCCCCCTCAAAAGAAGGTAATAGAATCACCACTGGATGTCAGAGCAAAAATGGGGGGATTAAAATGAAAAACAGCTTTGGAAAGTGACAGCGCCGTCCATTCAGGGAGTTAACATCCCCTTCCAAAAGCCTTTGAAAGATCACAACATGAAATTCCGAATACAGAAAATTCCTCCTTTCAGTGGTGCAAACCCTGCAGGGTTTTTGGTTTTGTTTTTTTTTTGTGTGTGTGTGTTTTTTTTTAATTTAATTGCATTCCAGGATCCTGGATTTCTTGAGCTCCTACAGTCTCTACAACTTTAGCTTGGGGCTCCTCCTTTTCCTCTGTTTTCCTCTAAAATATCCCCTACCTTTTCTCCAATCTATAATCACCCCACAGAAATAACCAGATTAAAATGGGTATGGTGGGGGCAGTGGGAAAGGCTTCACATCCACCCACTCCTTCCCCCTGCAGAATATGTGATCTTCAAAAGTCATGAGAAAGAAGAGCAACTTACTGCAATCAACCCTTTAAAACTGACAAGGAGAAAGAGGCCCCAGAATTTAGGCAACTGTGAGATCGACCTGCACGGAACCCAGTTCCCTTTGGGTCCCCAGAGCTGCACCAGCCATTGCGGGGCTCACACCCTGACACAGAGGGCTGAGGTGCTCTCATTCCATGCAACATCTTCGATTTTAGCCTTAAACTGCTGACACACACTACTTTGCCATCACTTTACACCCACTTATTCTCCTCACACATAAATGCAGACCATGATTTTTCTCTGGGGACAGGTCTTTCCTTTGACGGTTTACAATTTCAATACCTGACATTTAGCAAGTACCTTACATTTTCTGAAAATGAATTAATCCCAAAGATAAAAAGGTCACTCTTGTAACCATTCCCTGAGATTTTAGAGGATTTTAAATAGTGTACTTTGGGGGTTGTTGTTATTCTGTATATTATTTGGTAATTTTCCAAAAACCTAGAGACTGACTGATATCCTCACGAGGTGTCCTCTCTCTTTCCTATGCCTTGAGAACGAGTTTCTGTCCACGGCTACTGAAGTGGGTAGGACTTAGAAAATGTATAACCACAGCTTTTCTCAAACCTAGAAGGTTTAGTGTCTGAGGCCCAGTCAGAGAGGCAGAGAGGGGCTGGAGCAGGAACATGGGGGCACCTAGGCAGTACTGCTGAAGGACGTGAGGTTCAGGGGTGAGGGGCCAACGAGGCTGGGGTGTCAGGGAGCACACCGGCTCTGTCTAGAAGAGGTGGCAAATAAACCTTGTGCTTCCTTTAACCTGTGCAGTCTCTGAAGCACTTTGCTCCAGCAGAATGGTGAAAGTGAGTCAACACAACAGAGATGAGATCCCCCAGAGTTGTGCCCCACACTGGAAATCAGTGTGAGCACACATCAGAACCCGAGGATTTTAGCCTCATGCCTTTGAAACCTCCTCTTCAATAGGAGTGATTCATAAGCTACACTGACTCTGCAGCCCCGTCTCAGTGATACTCCCAGGAGGGCACCGTAAATGAAAAAACCCAAGCTTGAAGGATTAAGGATTCATCTTACCCTGCTGCTTGGAAACTGAATTCCCCCAAACTTCCTCTGGACAGTTTCTTACAACAGCCAGTTTCACCTCTCCTCACCTGACAGGTGGGCCCAGAATGATCTGGCCCTGAAGGCCTTCTTGGAGTCCAGGGTAAAAAGCAGGGAAAGCAGAGGTAAAGGGGGCCAATCTGTCTGCAGCTGTGCTTTGTCTGGAAGACAGCCTGAGCCAGAGCTCAGGTCCACTCCCTCAAGTGCCCACAGGGCCGGCCAGGTGTGTAAGATAATGAGGAAAATGCTGAAGATAAGCTCCTACTCCTGGTGTGGATTGTGCAGACTGGGGTAAACCAGAGAGCCCTGCCCTGCACACGGGGGTCAGCCAGGGCCATCACAGAGCATCCTTTATTTTAACAGATATTTTATCAAATCCCTCCTAGGTGACGGCAATTGCACACAATAGACACGGGAATAAAAAGGTGAACAAGACAATGAAGACCCCTGCTTTTGTGACGCTTACCCTTAATATTATGGTGAAATTTTACCCAGTGTTGCTAGATCTTCAGAATTTCAACCAAATTTGGACACTTAGAATTGTGTGAAATCATCTCATTTTAAACACTGCCTGAAATTAAAGAAAAACAAAACAAAACAAAACACTACTGTGCAGACCAAACAAAAATATCTCTGGGGGCTGAATCTGGTCCTCAAGCCAAGTTCTTTCATCTCTGACCTACAGTTTTGGGGTTTTTTTTCCTGAGAAGACTCACCTTGCCAGAGGTCCTCCTTAGGGTGACTGATTTTCACACCACTGTTTGGCTCACTGATGATTATTTTTTAATAAAATTTATTATTATTATTTTGATAGAGCTATCAACAAAGGATTTCTTAAAATATTGAACTCCTGAGATTTTATTACTCACCGTTATTTTTAAAACTTCTCAAATATAACCATCCCCTTAGCCATCTCTATTGCCCAGTAAAAAAAAAGCCACATGCACCTCAAATTTTGCTGGAAGCACCAGTTCCACTCAGCCTCAGAACCTGACATTATAGTGCGTTGCATCTTACCTCCATGGTGTGCGTTTTTCCTGATGAAGTCTGTCCATACGCGAAAATCGTCCCATTATAACCTTCAAGGACATCTGCACACAAGAAAAAAATAAATAAAATTAACCCATTACTTGATCACATGCACATTTTTAAGTTACGTCTTCCACACGGCTGTTTTTTACATCTCATTTTTTACACAACTGACGTTTCAACTCCATCTGCATTTGAAGTGGAATTGTGAGATACAGGTAGAAATGAGGGCCTCCACCACTCCACAAATACAGAGAAGTGGACACACATTCCTACAGAATGTGTTACTGTAGAAGGAAGCAGACACACTTTCTCCCAGTAACGTCAAAAGTAGGACAGGTATCAAGCAGTATATTTTCCTTTTAGTAGAAAGATACTTGAGTTTTTTCTCTAAGTTGATCTCTTGAGATCAGTCAGGGGGAAAATTATCCATGCCCTGAGTCTCTGGAGTGAGGTGCAGAATAGAATTTCTTTCCTGAAGATCTGATTTGGGCCCAGGCGAGCTCCTTGGGGAGGTTTCTCATGAAGGCCACACCAGAGCCCCTTGACAGGGAGCTGGTCCAGAGCTGGGGGACAGGGCCCCACTCTGTAAACTGAGCCACACAGTGACAATCCAAGCAGCACAGGAACCCCTGGGGCCTTGACTCAGAGTTAATGCCTCCGTTTGGTTAGTGACTGTGCTAGCAAGGCAGCCCGGGCCCAGCGGCACAGGGACCTCTTTCAACACACAGGGAGCACGCTGGGCATAGCCCCACGACGGGCAGGCCAGCTTCGGTGGGGACAGGGAAGGCATGTGATGGAGGCTGCTTTGCACTGGAGATTATTTTGCAAGGCAGCAGAGGTGATCAGAATATACTGTGTACTTGTTTCCCTCGACCCTCCTTCATCGACATAAACCTCCTGGAAGGGAAATGGTGCAGAGTCAATATCCCTGACCCACCATCTCTACAGAAGAGGAGGAAGTCTTCATTCCTGAAAGGACGGCGCAAGCAGGAAGAGGAGCCCCACAATGAGGTGTCCCCTTTGTGGGCCATGAACAAAAAAATCAGCCAGGCAATCAGCACCCTCTATTTCAGGTCTTGATTAGGTCTGTTTGGTTGTCTGCTTGGTTGGTTGGTTGGTGGGTTGGTCTCTCCAAATTGTATGATGCCAATCAGTTTTTGTTGTTTTGTTGGATTTCTCCCCAAAATTTTTAATATGCATTTTACTGATCTGAAGTTAATGAAGTCTGAACTGAGAACAGAAAAGAAAGCGGGATTTTCCTTTAGGAAGCTAAAAAAAGAAAAATTAAGTGGCAGGATTTTTTTAAATCCTAGCAGCCCTCAAGAGGTTGTGTCAAGCTATACCGAGAGAGAATATTCACACGTATCAGGCTTCTGGTAATGGTTTCCCTGGTAACGGGGGAAGCAAAAACTTGAAGATGTGAGAGTCTTCTCAGAAAGAGTCTTTTTCTTTCTTTCCTTTTTTTTTTTTGACAGTACGTTTATTAAAGCTAGTGCCAATGAAACAAGGAAGGGCTCAGGGCAGAAGTAACAGGAGAGAAACAGGGCTGCTTTGGCTTCCTGGAAGTGTTGCAGGTAAGAAATGAGCCTAGGCAGGGGTGCTTTGGCTCACGAGACAGTCAGAGAAAGGGGGGTGTTGGAAACAGGTTCAGGACGAACTGCCACTGCCCATTGCTCCCCTGGTTGCAAGTCCCATGGGGACCCTCAGAGTCTAGGAGATGCCTGCCTGTGGGGGAAGGAAAGAGGAAAGAAAAGGCGCAGGCATGCTCTCAGGAAGGAGAGCGTGGCCCTTCAGTTGTACTTTTATGATTCTATATTCAGGGCACAAACAACCCCCGGCAATTGGCATTCTAGCCACAATCACAGCACTACAGCTTCTACTTATTAGAAATTTAACATCTCTCCCAAACTGAAAGGGCTTCCTTACCTTAGGCCCCTGTGCAGGAAGCTCAGGTGTTAGAACAGGGGTAAGGAAGCCAAGGCCAAGGGTCCAGCTCCCTTTGCTCCTTGCAACGGGCCACTGGCCACTCTTCAAGTGCACAGGTACATAGGAGGTGGCTCTGAGCAATCTGCCACACCCTAAAGAGAACTCAGCTCAGAGTCCGAGCCCTGCTGGCAGAAAACCCACCGTGTTTCTTCCTCTGCCAAAAAGCAATGGGGCCAGAACACCTGAATTAGGCCTCCCAGAAGCCCCCAGGCCCAGTCCAACTCTCTGCAACCACCCTCAGACTAGGGAGAGTGCACAGTCCTACCAGGTCCTAGTCAGCCATTGCTCTCCCAACACCTGGGGGTTAAGGATGGGGATAGACATGAACTTGTTGCAGAGTAAGGACCTGAGGAGTACATAGGACTATATTCTTAGAGAATCTGGTTGCTCGATGCTGCTACTTCAACACTGAGTGCAGTGTTGAACATATAAACCCCACTTGGTCCGTAAGGTCTTTAAAACCATGTTACAATTAATTCATTGCTGAAGAAACTACCTCTAGTGTTCAAGGGTGAATGGAGCTGATAGCTGCCCTCTATCAAGTCAATTCTCAATTAGAAGGCAGTTTTAAAAGAAAAAAAAAGCTCTCTGAACCCAGTATGCTCTATTTTCTCACAAACTCTAGGTTTTGGGGCTTTTGTTTGTCTACTCTAGGTGTGATGATTAGTGGAGAGGAGAGGTGGAGCGGGGCGCAAGAGCAGCACCAACAATGCAATGGGGGTTGGACCATTGAGATGACGGGAGACAGAGGAAACTAGAGAACCCGCCAAGGAAAGAGACAGAGAGCAGGCCCGTGCTACGCACCACACTGAGCCACACAGCCAGCCCACCCTGATTCTAAGAGAAACAGTCCACAAAAAGGCACTTCATCATGCGGAATGCCTTCTCCTGGGCCCAAGGAAAGCATTTGTTCCAGGGTCTCTGCCATAACAAAACAGCTATTTCTACATGCCAGCTGTAGAGCCTGGGACCAGCTCAGCCAGACAGAACCTTTCTTTGTGATGAGGTCTGGTGTGATGTGACCTCAGCTTGCACCACGGTGGCAGCACCCCACAAACACAGCACCTGTCCTTCTGGTGGCCAAGCAAACCCCAGACAGGAGGAGGGAGGAGGAGAGTGAGATACTTGAAAATACTTTTTGTTTCTTGCTGCATACTTCACAAGCCAAGTTTTCTGTCCTGAGCTTTGCTAGTTCTGAGCCCAGGTCTTGCTGGAACAGAACAGTCTGATTGTCAAGTAAGAATTTGGGGAGGACATAGTCATACCTACACGTCCATGTTCCTGAGGAGGTTGCTGTGACCCCCCCCCCCACCTGCTTTCCAGGTGAAATGGTGGCCTGCCAGGGGCACCAGGGCCTCTGGCAATAGTGGCTGACAAGTTCGCCCTGACTTGGAATCCTAAGGCTTTCACCAGTCAGCCAAAGGACTCAAGCAGGCCATACGCGGAGAGGGCAGAGGCAATCCTGCTGAACAGCAGAGCCAACCCCACAGGCTGGGCTAATCAGCCACCCAGAAGGGCCAGTGCTGGCCGCTGAAGGCCTGTGGTGCCTTCAGAACTGAAATGCATCTATCTCATTATGGGCAGATAGCCAGGGCCACCCCGAGGCTATAGAACTGCAATCTCTATTCTCTCTCCACTATCTTCCTCCCACTCCCATTCCTATCCCTATCTTTTTGCAACTCTTCATTAATACTCCATACAGCTGACAGAGAAGAAACAACTCATAAAATAATTGTTATTAAATGCTCATTATAAGCCCACCAGAAAAGTGAGAGGAGGACAGTGCAGAAAGATCTAGGTAAGTCGGACAAGTTCAGGCTCAAGTTCCAGCTTCACTACCCCCTCACTGACCTGGCTGAGTGGCTTCACCTCAAATCCCTCTTTGGTACAATGGGGAAAATAATGCTCACGCCCCATAGAGCTGTGAAGATTTAAAATGTAATAACATATGTAAAGTGCATAAAGGGTGCCTGACAGATAATAGTAGGTAAGCAAATATATTTCTCCTTAATAGTCACATATAGGATAATAATAAAATAGATCTGGTAATATCCTAAGCTTAAAATTCTTCAATGGGTCCACATTGCCTGTAGGATAATGCATGTCAGTTTCAATCAAACTCTGATCCAGCCTAACTCTTTTTAAGGGTCATCCACCACGCACCCTGTTCCACTCAGTTGCCCAAATGTGCCACATAATTTGTGTCTTCATGCTTTGCTTTTCTTATTCCTTCCGCTTGCACAGCCCTTCTAGCATCCTTCACACCCAACCCTTCCAAGAACTCTCCAACTCCCTTCCACATCCACCAAAATCAGTATCAAGGGACTTTCTTCTGTATTCCCACAGCATTTTGTACACACCCACCCAAAAATGCACAGTATCTGTTTGTATGATAATCATGGATGCATCTTATATTTGAGAATATTTGAGCCTCTTATACTCAAAAATTCTTGCAGAGTCTCACATATCTTGGTGACTCCGTTCCCTAGCAGTGCTCACCACATGGTAAATACTTAATATACGTCATAAGGAATGAATGAGAAAAACAATGAAATGAGTGAAGCTGAAAGAAATTAGATCTGGAAAACAAGAAAGCCACCTTCTCTAGCACTGGATAGATAGTCTACACCTAGTTAATTTGGAAGGCAAATGCCCAGAGTGACTTCTGAGGTCTGGGACTCGGTTACTCTACTTCAGCAATAGAATCCAGTGACCATGGTTTTTAATTCCTAGGTGTTTATAGGGACCCCCCCCCGCCCCGTTTACCATGCTGGTAGTCACAAACCCCATAACCTCTTCTAGAAGAAATGGAAGAGAATTCTGCATATTCTTTCAGACAACATCTTGAAAAACACACACCAAGTAAAGATGAGAGTGTGGGAAAGGCCAGGACTCTACAACCAAATGTTTGAAACATTTTTTTTAGAAGCCCAATGAAGTTGAAGGGCATGAAAAAGCAGAGAAAGAATAAAGTCACCAGATAAAAGGAGTCTTCCTGATCTCAAAAACATTAAGGGTTTGGATACACTTAAAAGAAAGTTCACCAGGCCACCACTCCTCCACATTTTCATGAATCACGTAGACTATGGTGACCTTCACAGGCCAATTCCTGGCTTATGATTCAATTCTCAGTTCCCAGAGAAAAGGCCGCCCCAGCACCACCTTCCATTTCTGACTTAAACAAGGCTTGTCGTCATGGCAAGAGAGACCTCAGCGAGTACCTGATAATCTAGCCCAAAGCGTTCTTTCTTAGACACCTGTGTCTGACCTTGCTGATACAGAAACACCCAGCTACTTCCCCTTATACTAGTCTCAGTGGATATTTAAACAAGTTAATAACAGGTCTTCATCCTCCCTCTCTCAACTTCCCTTCAAGGGAGACTAAGGAACTCTTTCCTGTTACAGAATGGGTCTGTTTATGTAACATTTATGGTGCCTGAAAATGTGTTTATGATATCACATCAGAGCCTAATTTGATTCTAACTGGTCTTCTTTGTGGCTCACCATCTACTGGGTCTCATGATACCCACAGTTAGGTGGTACCTTCCTGAGAGCCCCCCAGGGACTGCCAGCGTCTGACATTTCATACTGCAGGAAAACCCAAACACTGGAAGGGACACAAAGTTCTCTAGTAAATAAAGACTCAAAGATTATTATTAGTGTTTGTTAATCACAGCATTTCCTTTAAATGGAGTTTCTCCATCTCTAATTACAATGTCAGCTTAGGGACGGGGTGTATTTAGATGGCTCCCCTGCTTAGCCCAGCATGTGGGAAGCACTCTTTGGTTCTGATAATGAAGGGGGAGAGATAAGGAAGGAAATCTTGGCTTACATGTGATTAATCTTACTTTAATAAAAATACGAAAGGGTCGGATAGTAGAGGGGAAGAAGGGCTGATGGGGAGCAAATTAGAGCTACATGCTCCAAAATGAGAAAGGAGACATGTTTAGACAGAAAGAGAAAGCAAAGCATAGAAGAGAAGACAAACACTGCCACCAGTCACAGGTCCATATTATTAATTCAAAAAGAGCTCAAACTCAGGCATATTTTTCCTCTCAGTTTTCTATAATAATCTTACTGTGAAGACCTTCAAAATTAATTGATGTCTGCAACAAGAATGTGAGTAACCATACACCTCAGCAAGGAACATTTCGTACTGCCAGAATCTCCCACGCAGGTATCCAGGGTCAGAATTAATCTAACAGATGTACCCAGGACCGATTTTCATGAATTTCAAAGCATTAGGTTAGTCATCTCAGCTTCTAAAAATAAGCACATCTAACATGGCAAGGTATTTTTTTTTTAATTTTGTTTTTATTTTTTGCTCTTTAAATCCAGAGCTACCTATAAGGGTGGCAGCATCAAGACATTTGAAAGCACAGTTACGAAAGCATTCACACTGCAAAGCAGGGATTTAATGATGAAAAGCAAAGTAGCAGGAGATGCCCCTCGGCTCCGTGCAGATGGTGAGCTCCGCAAGGCAAGCTCCAACCTGCCCTTGATTTGAAAGGGTAAGGGAGGGTGACTTGTCAATTGCTTCATCTACCTGCTGTGATTGTGACACAAATCATTCAGGGCCAAGGCCAGTCCCAGAGAAAAGGACAGATCGCCAAGACACAAATGCAGGCTGCAGGCTACCTATCCGGAGGAACAAATGTGTAGCAACAAATGTCGGGATCTGGGTGGGAAGGCTGCAAGCGGGTGAGATGGAAGTCTAATCGAGGAATGCTGGGTAGCAAACACAGTTCAATAACCAGCAAGGTAATGGGATTTTATGTTGCGGTAGAGAATTTCTTGAGGCACAAGAATTTTCCCCATTTAAAGCTTCTTTCTGAAGAGACAGAGGAACAAAATAAATCAACTGAAAATGTACAATTAGATCATCAGGTATATATATATTTTTCTTTTTGAAAGGAAAAAGGAAGTTCTTTACCTGCAGTACTATTTTAAAATCATTACAGAAAAAGCGTGATTGTAGCTTATCTTGCTTTGAAGCTCCCAGATGATAAAATAGCTCTGCCAAAAAGGTGGCAAAAGAACTAAAAGAACCTTCTTGGAGAGGAGGAATGGAGAGGTTAAATAACTTGCCTGACATCACAGCAAATCAGGGCCAGAGCTCGAGCTATAAGTTGGTGTTTCCAATTAGCAGGCCTCTGCTTACAGTCAAAGCACATTGCTTCTCAGGCTGCAAATATCACTTAATGTTTTCAATTACTCTGAAAGGCCCAGGCGGAAATAAAGAAACAGCACTTACCTTTGACAATTTGCTTTGCACACGCACTGTAAACCTGCTCTTGGGTCGTGCTGGGAGGCAGCACTCTATCGAAGACATATGGCTTCCCTTGCTGAAAAGAAAAAGGAAAGAAAACAAAAGAAAAAGGAAAAATAAACATGAAAAACTTTAGGACTAAAAAGCACTATTATTAGTGGTTAGCAACAGGCACTAAATCACCCACCCTTTTCATTCAGGCAGTTCTTTACTAAGACTAGCCAACTTTCACAGAGTGAACCACATACACATTGTGTTTGTATGTGTTATATGTTGATATTCTGAGACAAGAAAGAAAAAGCGCACTTTTTTTTTTAACTCTAACCCCACTTTTTCTGATGAAAAATAGGTTGGCAGGTCATTTACTCATCTGAACTAACGCTGATCTATTGAGAGCTTAGACTGAACCAGGCACTAGACTAGATGCTGCCCACATCGGAACACAGTCCTGCCCGTGTAAAGCACTCAGTCAAGCGTGACAGAGAGCTAGTAAGCAAGAAAGCAGCCACAGAGGAAAATGCAAAACGCTTAAATATAAAATACTGGGACAGAATGGATGACAGACAGAGAGGTCATGCCAGAACTTGCTGAAGAAGTACCAGTTAAGCACGTCTTTAAAGGATCAGAAAGACCGGGGCACATGAAGAACTGTGGAAGAACATTCCAGAAGGTGGAGCAGGCAGGAGGGGCTGAAGGTGGTAGGTACCAGATTCCTCTGGCTGGAGCCAGTTCATGCAGGGCACTGCTAGCCAAGGTAATGTGCTGGATCCTACTCAAACGGAAGACACGACCAGATTTTAAAAAGCTGCTCTCTTAACAAGATATTATTGCTCTGTGTCCCAAAGAATTCTACTGTTAACTTCATGTGAATAAGTGGTGTCTTAACTGGGTCAAGGCTTCTGAGACAAAGGAAGGATTAACTTCCTTACAGTTAATCAAGTGATTTCCAAGTGTGGGGTCTTGGGGTTTTGTTTGACTCTGGACCCTGTTATTCAAGGACGTAACTGTCAGAGGGGACTGGGAGGAGCACCACACAGCAATATCTGAGCCCAATCGCTCGACGTTCACCAAGGAGTTGTTGGTCATTTACGTGCCAGGTACAGTGCTGAGCACTAAGGAAATGGGGTGGGTAAGACAGACACAGCCTCTTCCTGGGAGAAGCCCCATAATAGCACCTTTTCCACCCCAATGCCGCCCACAGCCTGACCCACCCCAGCGGCCCTTCAACTTTATCTTCCCCAAGTGGCTGAGGGGAGAGCAGGAGGACAGAGGGGAGAAAAGAGGAATCCCGTGCTTCCTACTCATGGCTCCAGACAGTAGGAACCTCCCAAGGCGAGTCTGACACCTCGGAAAGATAACAGCTTGTGAGGGACCCAGAGACAAGGCCTGTTATATCCTATAACCTTCACACGAAACCAAGTACACAGCTGCCAGGCTGGTTTAACATTTTACTTATTCATGACGAGGGCAGAGCAGCACGCAGGTGCAGTCCTGTGCATCAGGCGTTATGCTTGAGATTTGTCCTTGAAAACAGGGTGGAGCCAAGTGGGTAAATAAGCTACTTCCAGTTTGAAGTATCTTATTTCAAACTGGAGGGAAAATGGGAGAGTTTCAAGGTACCACAAAATTCTGGTTTTATACAGAGTAGTGGGAGTGATTCTGGTAAAATTATGGAAAGGGATCATTTCCCAATGTTTTGTCCCCAGCGAGTCTCATTCAATTAGTGAACCAAGCTTTTGGAAAAACCAAGAGATCGCAAACTATCAGCCCAATACATTCTTATTAGTTTTCCCTCTTTGTAAAACTCAAGTAAATGCAGCAGGGTAGAAGGTAAGAATAAAATGTTCACAGAGTTTGCCTAAGTACCTGCCATCCACTGAAACTTCTGGAAAGAAAATGCAGCTTTGCTTAATTTAAAACAAATCCATTATTTCTTCAAACTTGATTAGAACTACTAAAATAAACCATCCTGTTTACAGCATGACCCTGCTTTGTGTTTTAGAGAAAATGCACTTAACACAGCAGGAAAAATGACTTATTACACTATCATATACAGTACAAAAAGATAGGACTCCCCAATATTGCCTTTAGATGCAGAATGTTTATTGGAGTGTATTATGCTTTCACTTTAAGAGAGGAGAAGGCAAGAAATCTCTACTCAGTAAATGTCATTTCCCAAATGACAAACAGATAATACAACAATTTTCCATAAGCTAAAGTTTACCCCCAACAGAAGCTGCCTTTAAGAAAAGATAAAATTTAGAAAATGAGACTTATCTTACCAGATTAGCGCATGAAGTAGTTAAAAATATAAGCATATTTATGTGTCTTTTTGTGCATGCACCAAGTTGGTTATAGGCTTTTATTTTAGATGAAACTTGGAGTCTTGGAATTCGAATTTAGCTAATATTATTTTCAAAGAACTGCTTGCGGCATCACCGTGCTCACTGTATATACAGATGCTGTTAACACCACAAGCAAAGATTACTCTTTGCTGCTTTGGAAATGGTCTAAAAGTCTGCCCTGACTAGTGTAGCTCAGTGAATTGAGTGCTGGCCTGCAAACCAAAGAGTGGCTGGTTCAATTCTCAGTCAGGGCACATGCCTGGGTTGCAGTGCAGGTCCCTGATGCATGGCACACAAAAGGCAGCCACACATTAATGTTTCTCTCCCTCTCTTTCTCCCTCCCTTCCTCCTCTCTAAAAATAAATAAATAGATAGATAGATAAATAAATAAATAAAATCTTTAAAAGTCTCACAAATCCTGCCTGAGACTTACGCAAAGACCTGACAAGGTCTTGTCTCCCAGACAAGACTCTCCATTTTTGACTCCGCTGTGGCTGAGGGCTTCTGTGGGCTGGCGTTTGGCTCACTCACTCTGGTTGTCATTAAGTTTGTAGCCACGAAATGAACTTTTGAGATTACATTTGAATACAGGTGCTAGGTACTAACTCTTGACACTGAATGATGAGGTCACCATTTATTTACTCCTTCCAGAGACACTCTCCTTTCCGGCCACCTACTCAGTGCAGGGTTCTCTCTGACCTCTCTGGCTACTCTCTGTCAGAGTCCTTTGCTGGTGACTCTTCCAGACCTTTAACTGACGGTGTGTCCTACACTCAGGTCTCAGCCTCCTCTCCGCCTACATTGTTGACCTTCACATAATTTAAATGAACACTTCTGCCTTCATATCCACCTAGGCTCCAGATTCATGTACTCAATCACCTGCTGGACATTTTTCACTTGGATGTCCATTAGCCAGCTCAAACTTTTTTTTTTTCCATAACAAAAAAGCCCTGGCCAGCGTGGCTGAGTTGGTTAGAGCATCATCCCACAACTGAAATGTTGTGGGTTCAATCTCTGGTCCAGGAGTGTATGATCCCTGGTCTGGGTGTGTACAAGAGGCAACCAATCGATGTTTTTTATTCACATTGATGTTTCTCTCTCCCTTTCTCTCTCTCTAAAATCAATAGGAAAAAAAAATGTCCTTGGGTGAGGAAAAAAATTTTTTTAACTTAACAAAAAGGAACCAGCAAGCCCTCCATATCTAAGAACTGCACCATCAATCACTCAGTTACTCAGACAAAAATCATTCAGTAGATTCCATAGATCCCATATCTAAAATATGTCTTAAATTCTATCACATCTCACCGTCTATACCACCCACCCTTAGTCCAAGCCACCAGTGTTTCTCACCTGGACAATCACGACAGCCTCCTCACTGGTCTTCCTGCCTCACTCTTGCTCCTAGCAATCCAATTTCCACTGAAGAGTCGCAAGGAGCTTTCTAGAGCTGTAAATCAGATGGCAGTATCTCCCCCCTTAAGCTCCACGAGCTCCTGTTATACCGGACCCTCCTCACCCTCACTCCCTGCATGCCCCTCCACCTCACCACAGCGCAGCTGCTGGACCTCCTCCCACGCCATGCTTGCTCCTTGGTTCAGAGACTCTGCTCTTAACTCTTCGTCCCCCTTAGAATCCTCTCACTGCAGATGTTCACTCAGCTGCTCTTTGTTGTCACCCTTCAGATGTCAACTCCAATGTCTCTCCTGCTGAGGGCCTCCAGGACCCTGACTGAAGCCCACCCTGGCACCATGCTCTGTCACATTACCCTATTTGGTTGGCTCCATAGCAATTACTATGGGACCTATTTTCAACCAATTAAATGAACCACTACAACTAAAGCATTTAACCAGCTAAGACAAGCCACAGAAAGCCCAAGACCTGATTACATGCCAGCAGACCTGCTGCAATTCATAAAGGGAGCCACACAGGACTCTCTCCAGAGAATGAAGGGGCCCAGCTTCGCCGTGGAAGCCTCCCCGGGAGCAGGGCTAACTGCAGACAAGCAGGGAACTAAACAACTTACCACATACAAAAAAATAACAGCAGATGGCTCTTACATTTTTATAGTTAAAATTTTTAAAAAATCAGACAACCAGCATTCCTATCGGGTTGTTGGGAGCAAACTGCCTGTGCACCATATGGCCTGCCTATTAACACATCTGACCCGCCACCTAACCACTGCCCCTGCCAGACGGAGAGGGGTGGAAGGCCCACTTAAAGGGCTACAAGATGGGCACCAGGAGGGGTGTTAAGGAAACTGAAAAGTAATTTTCACCAAGAAGAGATAGATCATCAAGAAGTAATCTAATAATATCTAATCTCTAAGACCAACCAAGGGTTGTGGCCAAAAGAAGCCAATGATTTAAATGACTTTTCTCCCATCTTTATTAAGAAAGAAACACAAAAAAATGACTTAAATTTCCACAGCAAGATTTAAACTCACTGTGTGAAATTAGCTTTAAATACTGAGGTGTATTAAGAAGAGGAACCAATTACAGAGAAGAGTCACTAACCCTCTACCCCATGTGTTTGTGTGACTGCATTCCTAAAAGGACAGGAGACAAGCTCTTTCAGCCTCTGCTGACCACCAACTGTCCAGCAATACCATCACCAACCACTATGAGGCAAAACCATTTTATATTTTATCTCATTTAATTTTTACAGTAACTCTGTGAGGCGAGTATTATTATTCCCATTTCACAAACTGGAAAGCTAAGGCACAGTCACATTATCAGCTCTGCTACTTTAGGAAAATAACTTTAAGGTTCTGGTTTCAAGTGTTCTTTTTGGGTGGGACACTATTATATTTTTCCCCTCTTTGCCCCCCCTCCAACCTGCCCCCACCCCACCCCCAGCCTATGGGCTATACATATATGCATACATGTTCTTTGGCTAATTTCTTCCAGTCCCCCTCCCCACTTCCCTCCCCTTTTAGATCTGTCAGTCTGTTCTATGTATCCATGCCTTGTTTTTATTTTGTTCATCAGTTTATTTTGTTTGTTAGATTTCACATATGAGTGAGATCATACGGTATTTGTCTTTCTCTGACTGGCTTATTTTGCTTAGCATAATAATCTCCACATCTATTCATGCTGTTGCAAAGGATAAGAGTTCCTTCTTTTTTATAGCCACATAGTATTCCATTGTGTAAACGTGCCACTTATTTTTTATCCACTCATCTACTGATGGGCAAGTGGGCTGTTTCCAGATCTTGGCTATTGCAATCAAGTGTTCTTTCTTTAAAGTGTGCTGTTCTCCTAAACAGCGTAAGGTTTATTGAAAAAGTAAGATACATACAAAACAGCAGATGCTAAGACTAATATGAAAGATTAAAGTAAGTGATTAATGAGGTAAAAAAGACAGACACCCTACTAGCCTGCACAGCGGTCAGGAAAGTGTTAATCATGATGAAGGTGGGGATGACATGAAACCAGTGAGGAAAGAAGGGCTTAAGTTCAGGGAAGAAGGGCCAGGGTGGCAAAAAAAAAAAAAAAAAAAAAAAAGTATGCACATGGCAAGCCTTCCTTGCCACAGAAAGAATTAAAAATGGGCACAAAAGCCAATCAGAGGCTAGGAAGAGACAGATGCAAAACTTGCTATGAAAAGCTGAAGTTATTACGAAAAATTCTCCAAAATTTCCTTCAAAGCCATCCCAAGCCAACATTATGTTTTACAAGTAAACAAACAAGACCTGAAGTGGTTAGATGGTTTGCAAAGGCACCCAGCCAACGCAGTCGGCAGCAGATCTGTGCCTACTACGATCCTGACCTCCTGGCGCCCAGTCTAGCGTTCCCAAAATTCTGGTTTGGAATCAACTGCTCTCGCCGAACATCAAGGAAACAAGAAGTGTGAGCCTCTGGTCCCTTTTTTCCCCTGCTTTCCTCCCAATCAATTCTAAATTATTTGCCTTATATAACTGATTAGTGCAATGAACAAAGGGCTGTTGCTATGAGGACTGGAGTAGTACAGCTGGGAGATTAGAACCCCAGCCCGTCAAAGTGTATGAAACCAGAATCAGCCAGTCCAACCTCCTCTCAATGCACACCTTCTGCTTCCATGGCCCGACAAGTGCCAGTGAGCCTGCTTAAAACTCAACAAGCTCTAATTCTTAGAAAGCTGCATCCTTATGACTTTAAATCCACCTTCCTGAAACATTAGACCTGGAACTGTCCTCCAGAATAAGACACACCAAGGCCAAAGACCCGCCTACACCCACATCGCAACTTTGTTTCACTCGGGTAACTGAGTATTCAACACCCAAATTTCCTTTATCCAAGAGAGAAAGAGAAAGGCAGATGTGTTTCCTTCCTAAAAGCCATATGGATTTGTCTTGAGTTGAAGGACTTCAAGGATGTCCAAGGTTAAGACATCAGTAAAGCATTATATTTGTTTACACAAGAAGAAATTAAAGATAAACTCAGAGACCATGAAGGATTTTGGTAACAACCTGAGAAAGTTTCCAAAACATTAACTAAAAAGCAGAAGACCTTGGGTTAATGTTGATACTCATTTTTTATCAACACAAATATCCTGCTCAAGATATTTTGTTTTATTTATTGAAATATAATTCACATAGCATAAAATTCACCCCTTTAATGAAAGTATACAATTCAGTGGCTGTCTGAATAGCCACCATCACCACAAACTCCACAGTATTTTCATCACCCCAGAAAGAAACTCTGCACCTATGAGCAGCGACTCCCAAACCCCCCACATCCCCCAGCCCCAGGCAACTGCTATGATTCTTTTTGTCTGTATAGACTTGCCTGTTCTGGACATGTCATAGAAATTGAACTATACATGTAGCTTTCCATGACTGGAAAGCTACACTTCGGTCACTTAGCATGTTTCCAGAGTTTATCCACGTTGCATCATGAATCAATACTTTATATGGACTTACCACATGTTAAGTATCCATTCATCAACTAATGGATATGTGGATTGTTTCTAATTTTGGCTAATTATGAACACTGCTAGTAACAGGCACACAAAAGTTTTTCATGTAGATATATGTTTTCATTTCTCCTGGGCATATATCTAGAAGTGGAATTTTTAGGTCATGTGGCAGTTCCATGTTTAACTGTTTGAAGAGCTGACAAACTGTTTTCCATGGTGGCTGCACCATTTAGGTTGCTACCAGCAGTGGATGAAGGTTCCAATTTCTCTTCGTCTTTGGCAACACTTATTATTGCGTGTCTTCTTTATTATAACCATCCTATTGGGGTATGCGTGGTATTTCTTTATGATGTTGACTTGTATCTTGGGAGACGTTTTTTAAATTGATACTTAACCTATCATAAAATATATTTGAACATGCATTATGGATGCAGAAGTGTCTCCAGCCATTGTAACACACTGTTGTACTATTATCTCAGCATTTATAAAATGGCCCAAAATGAGAAAATCACCTTACACAAAGTATAAATTATACACATCCACATGCTTTCAGAAAGAAAACAGTGGATCAGGAGGAGGAGAATTATAAAGGGATTTATGACAGGGTTTCTCTGCTCCTCACTGCAGTAATCAATACTAATTGTTGCCCAAGGCAGGCAGAAATGAATTCAAATGCACTTGGGTATCATTACCATCTTTCTGAGGCTGTTTCCTCATCTGTAAAATTGAGCTGATAATATCCACAAGTCTGCCTCCTGTGAGGATTAGATATGCTCGTATGAATACCGGACCTACTACAGTGCCCGCTGTTACAGAAGATGTGCGGATTTCGTCAGTGTTGTTCCGTAATAAAAACTTCAGACCCATCTGTATTATAATGTACCACCTCATACACTTGGCATGCTGGTGCCCTTACAACATCCAAGTGCCAAATTGTACCTCGGCCCACAGGTCTGCAAGGCCATTAAATTTCTAAGGGTCCAAGAAAAATTTAGTCAGCCCCAAGGTCATCCTCTACACTCTTTAAAAATAAATAAAATCTCAATATTCAGCTGTAAAGCCTACTCAAGAAAGTCAAGAAGCTGTGTCTGTGCAGGTACTCATAGACTCACCAGCTTTGCGAGTACAGCTTTGGAGCTTCTCACAAACTCCTGAGATAAAACAGGCCACAAACCTGAAGGAGGTGCTTCCAGGGTCCTGACCATGACCTCTCAATCATCACCACTTCCTTGCAGGCTGGTCCCACCTCCAGAACCAGCATCTCTTTGCCCAGGGATTTTCTTTTTTTTCTTTTTAAATATATTTTATTGATTATGCTATTACAGTTGTCCCATTTCTCCCCCATCACTCCCCTCCACCCTGCACACCCCCTCCCACCCACATTCCCCCCTTTAGTTCATGTCCATGTGTCATAAGTTCTTTAGCTTCTACTTTTCCCACACTATTCTTGCCCTTCCCTGTCTATTTTCTACCCACTGTCTATGCTACTTATTCTCTGTACTTTTTCCCCCTCTCTCCTCCTCCCACTCCCCTGTTGCTAACCCTCCATGTGATCTCCATTTCTGTGTTTCTGCTCCTGTTCCACGTGTTTGCTTAGTTTGCTTTTGTTCTAGGTATGGTTGTTAATATCTGTGAGTTTGCTGTCTTTTTACTGTCCTATTTTTATCTTCTTTTTCTTAGGTAAGTCCCTTTAACATTTCATATAATAAGGGCTTGGAGATGATGAACTCCTTTAACTTGACCTTATCTGAGAAGCACTTTATCTGCCCTTCCATTCTAAATGACAGCTGGATAGAGCAATCTTTGGATGTAGGTCCTTGACTTTCATGGCTTGGAATACTTCTTTCTAGCCCCTTGTTGCCTGGAAGGTCTCTTTTGAGAAATCAGCTGACAGTCTGATGGCAACTCCTTTGTAGGTGACTGTCCCCTTATCCCTTGCTGCTTCTAGAATTCTCTCCTTCATTTTAATCTTGGCTAATGTAATTCTGATGTGCCCTGGTGTGTTCCTCCTTGGGTCTAACTTCTTTGGCACTCTCTGAGCTTCCTGGACTTCCTGGTAGTCTATTTCCTTTGCCAGATTGGGGAAGTTGTCCTTTATTATTTGTTCAGATAAGTTTTCCACTTGTTGCTCTTCTTCTTCCCCTTGTGGTACCCCTATAATTCGGATATTGGGACATTTAAAGATGTCCTGGAGGTTCCTAAGCCTCTCCTCATTTTTTGAATTCTTGTTTCTTCCTTCTTTTCTGTTTGGTTGTTTCTTTCTTCCTTCTGGTCCACTCCATTGATTTGAGTCCCAGTTTTCCTCCCATCACTATTGGTTCCCTGTGCATTTTTCTTTATTTCACTTATTGTAGCCTTCATTTGTTCATCTAATTTGCGACCCAAATCAACGAATTCTGTGAGCTTCCTAATCACCAGTGCTTTGAACTGTGCATCTGATAGGTTGGCTACCTCTTGGTTGCCTAAATGAATTAGCTCTGGGGCCCTGATCTGTTCTCCCGTTTGAGCCATCCTTGGTTTTGGGGGTTTTGGGGTTTTTTTGGGGGGGGGTCTGGTCGCAGCCGTTACATAGTGAGGGGTGGAGCCTTAGGCATTCACCAGGACGGGGCAACCCAGTCACTGGGTTGTGATGCTGAACGTGGGGACAGGGTCCAAGAGGGAACAGTGGCACCTGCTCCTCTCTCTTGGATTCCAGTCCCTTCTATTGCTTTCCCCAAGCAAACTGGGCCCTTCTGGCTCTGACTTCTGTACGGGTGGGCTCATGCACGTTCTAGGACCCCATGGGTCTCTCCAACAAATTCTCCCGTGAGGCTGGGATTCTCTCCCAGCACCCCAAACCCCACAAGTGTTCTCAATCGGTGCTTTTTAGGCTTTATTTCCCAGCACTGGGGCCCTATACTGTGCAGTCTGTCTCACTGCCCGTTTTCGCCTGGTTTATCTGCACATGAATGTGTGACCATGGCCAGCCGCCTTGTGCACCTCACTTGGTCTGCTCGTTGCCTCCCTGTGCTCAGTAACCGCCGCCTGTACAGGCCTGTGCCTGTACTGCTTCTTCCCACCTCGACCCCTCTCTGCTGGCTGCCGACTCCGCCCATCTTACCGGTCTGGGTGAATCGTTGTCAGATTTTCGTATAATTCAATCCTCTATCTGTTCTGGTTGGGGTTTTGTTTGGTTCTATATTTTTGCTGTCCTTAATTTTGGTTGTGAGAGGAGGCACAGTGTGTCCACCTATGCCTCCATCTTGGCCGGAAGTTCCTGCCAAGGGATTTTCTGGCTGTGGGGCCCAGTCTGGCCTGCAGGAAGCCAACACCTCCCCAGCACCAACCCAGCAGTCCTCAACCACTGACAGACAGGAGTCGGGCAACTACATTAGCTCCCTCACCCAGGAGCGGAAGTGGAGGGGGGTGACTCTGGCTCCCAGAGCTCCCCACTGGGACTAAACTCCTGCTGCTCGTGGTGGTGGTAACCTGCGTGAGGATACACCCGACACTGGTTTCCTTCTCCTTCACGTCCATGCCTCATTCCTCCATTCTTCATCAGTGTTTCCTGGATCCACTTCCCAAAGCAACTTGCACTTGAATCCTTGCCTCAGTGTCTGCTTCTGGGAAGCCCAAAGTAAGGCGAAGAATCCTAGATGTTTTTTTCACTCTTTCATTCAGTAGGTCCTAAGAGATTCCAGATTGTTGAATCACTGTCACATATGAAGCTATCACATTTCGCTGATGTCCAGGGAAGGAGATAAGTGAAAATTGAAATCCTTGTTAAAATTTAACAGGCTGTGAGCTTGAGACACTAGCCTAGGAAAAAGGGTGCCTTCTTCTTCATAAAAGGGTGCTGGTTACTTGTCAAGCCTTGGGCCCCAGGGGCCACATCTGCCCAGATTACTAATTTACACAAAGGAGTGTTCCTGGCTCCTGAAGGCCCTGGCCTGGCAGGGGACCTTGTGCACAGGGGTACAGGGTAGGTGCTCAATTAAAGTCTGCGGGTGTGATGATGAATAAGGCCTGCCAGGTGAGCCCCAGGGAGATCAGACACAGGGTACCAGGGCACCAGGCAATGCTGCCAGAATTGCTGGAGGGAAGGAGAGAACCCATTCTCATTGTATTCCCCAGTGTGTCGGACACTTCTCTTGCTGCTGACCATCCTTGCCCTCACCTCCAAGAAGTTAACAGTCAGAGGTGCCTCTCTCATCCTTTCACAACTCCTTCTCCCATCATCCACCTTCCTGCGCATCATGAGCTGGCCTGCAAATTCCCAAAGCCCGCTGGGCAGAAGCATTCCATACCTGACAGCGACCATCAGCTCTTTCTTGTCACTGTTATATCCTCTCCCCAACCCATCAATCGCAAACGTGATTTCTCCTGTCAGCTGAACCCTCCACTCCAACTCCACCTTCTCGCCACTCCACTGCCTGCCCCCATCTACGCTGGGACAAGTCTGTGACTGGGTATACACATGCTAGGCCAGAGCTAGACCCAGACACTGCCACCCCACTCCCCACACTGGCTCTGTGCCCCAGGGAAGGTGGCAGGGGCCAGCTCTGGCCACAGCCAAGGCTGCTTCCCGATAGGCTGCAATGAAACTGACGTCCATCGGGCGGCATTGGGCTCCTACTGGAGTTGCCAAGGCAATGCCCACCTCTGCAGCCTCAAGAATGAACAAAGGCAGTGTAGAAGAATGAATCTTGCAGGAGGAAACCAGGCTAGAATTCTTTCCTTTCTGCCAAGAGTCCTGCTGTGTGGACACACAAGCACTGTCAAGATCACAAACAGCTATGAAAAACCACTCCGGGAAGGCAAACCGTCCAAGTGATAATGAGGAAATTCAGAATTACTGCCTGGCTAATGGGCAAAATGAAGACAGAAGTGTTATTTCTGTTAAAGAAATTAATGGAATCTGTGTTTCAAAAATATGGTTCTTTTTGATATGATTTTCATTTCATATCAAAATACAATGAATTCCCCCCAACCTTTGCCCATAAACTGTTTTTGCCTTAATCTGCCAAGACACAGGGATTTATAGAGTCAGGTGAACTGGTTCTGATGCAGAACCTCACCCCTCACAAGGCTTATTTACCTACATGTCCTGTGCAGTAGAGATCAGACCTTTCTATACTGCAACAATGAGCGGAACGGGGTTCTGGGACTTTCCCCCATAAGAGTGGCTTCTGTCTACCTTGACCACATACAGCAGGAGAGAACATAAACAGAAACTGGACTGAGTGCAGTGTTCTATATATTTAGAGAAATGAATGAAAATTGCTACTATGGTTCTTTCAGCAGATCTGGTTTCAGTCCAAGTCAAAGCTGAAAAGAAAAAAGAAAAAATCAAACCTTCCTCACAGGAGAGAAGGTTAAAAAGCTGTTTCACCGAAGAGAGAGTATAGGAATTATTCTGCCAAGCAGAAGACAGAAAAGACAGCCCTGAGCCTTCTTTCTGGGGCACATCGCCCAGGCGGCAGCTTTCTGGCTCAGCTCCATGCAGTTCAGTCAAAGTGTCCCTCTGCAAAGCTCCCCCAGTTATGCTGAGACTCAGGTGGCACCTCCAACGCAGAAGCCATGTGGCAGCACCTGCAGAAGTATCTTCTCTTTGGTTAAAAATGAAATAGAAAACTTTTGCCCAGACCATCACTTGGGTAGGTATGGCACATAGAGTTATTAATATTCTACAGGGTTTTTTCATTCTGCAGAAACAGCTTATAAAATTACAATTTTATAACTGTATTGAACAGCAATTCTTTTTTTATGGGAAGTTCGGGCCCCTCGTCTCCATTTGTTTCTGAGAACTTTAGAGGTGGGCAGGAATATTAGCTCCCCTTCCTGGAAATGAACAATAACTTCCCATGACCATGTGAAAGGCAACAATCTGCACGGAGACTAAGATCCGGAATTCCTTTTACCCTCAACACCACACTGCATCTTGTCACTGACCCTCCACAAGGAGACATTTAAGCCCCAACTATAGGTTTTCTAAGAATTCCATACATTTGAGTTTAGAACATGACACAGTAAACCCAGAGTACAATGGCTTACTTTTACATATTACTGACAAAATAACTCCCATAAATTACAGAAAAATATGTCCCACAAAAAAAGAACAGTCACACTAACCACAACCAGCAAGAGACGTTGAGTTCAGGGCAGCTATGTTACAATTAGTGTCTAAGGTGCCACCCTAGACTTGCGTGCATTAGCACTGTAAACGGGGAGCAGCGTGAGGCGGACTCTAAACAGCTCTTCCCCAGCCCACTAAGTTTAGGCTGGATGGGCTGCAACTTGGGCCAGGCAAGCTTCCTAAGTCCCAGTCCAATGAAACCCTGTCCTCATCCAGGAGAAGAGAGGTTTGACCCATAGGTGCAAAAGTGGATTTCCCAATGGGCAGATGAAGTACATGAGGCACGTGCGCACACATGTGCACGCGCACACACACACCCTCTTTTAAAGATTCAGTGTTACTAAATTCAGCCAAGACTTTAAATTTTTTTAGAGGATCATATTTTTTAGTGCTTAAGGTACTGACAGAGCTGGATGGCCACAAACAAGGCAGAATTTGAAGAGCAAAAATCTCCCAATAACTCTGCCTGCTCCCACCCCTCGTTCCTGACCTGAACTTCTACATGTGAACCATTAATGAATTAGACGGTAAGAGAGACTACTGTTTCAGAAGGCTAACTATTATCAGAAATAGTTCTCTAGTCTTCTGCCAGGAGCAATTAGCTTATCAGATTCATTAGTCAATAGAACAGAAAATTTAAAATTGTTCATTTCTGAGTAGACAGTGGGGGGCTGTACTCCCCGAGGCCAAGCAGGAAAAATCAAGGTGATGGGAGAAAGCACCAAAGACAAATGCCATCTCCTTCACATCCAGCCTAAGACGGGCCAGCAGATAATTGCTTAAACTGATTATTCTAGCAGCCTTGCTCAACTATCCTGGGAAATGATGGTTTAGTAGACACCCCCACTCAGATACCTGAAGGACTGCTTGTTGGTACCTTCTCCCCTGAGAAGGGAACCCTGTGTTCTTCAATTCTATCCTATGCTTCTTTTCAGTATCTCCCTTTTCCTAGCATGCCTTAAAAAAAGAAAGGGAAGCCTGTGTTATCTTCTTCCATTTTTTTTTTTCGGTCCTTCCTCAAACTACTGCCCCATCTCTGCCCTTTGTCAAACCACTTGGAAGTTTTCAGTCCTCTCTGGCCTCTACTTGCTCACCCCTCCACCTCACGTCCTGCCATCTGACTTCCGCCTCCATTTGGCTGCTTTCTTAAAGAGCTCCATGGCCTCCCAGTCATCAACTCTCAGACCCCTGACTGGCTTCAAGGTCCTCACAACTTACAAACCGTGCAGACCCATGCACCAGCCCACCTCGTGAAACTCCGGCCCACCACCGTCTCCCTGGCCGTGCAATCTCCCACTGGCGCCCTTCCCTGTGTGGACCCCCCTTCTCCTCCTGTCTCTAGCTCCTGCAGCCAACTCCAAATGCAGAATGTCCCCAGCTCTCTCCACACCTCTGCCCTTCCCTTTCGCACCCTCCTCTTCTGTATTCTCAGACACTCTGATGGTTTCCGCCAGGGCTGTGTGCTGAAGACACACTGAAGTCTATCGCTAACCCGGAGCCGCAAACCCCTGTTACCAACTGTCTGATTAAAGTCCCTAACTGGGTGTCCCCAAACACCCTAAATAATGTATGTCAAAGAGGGAGGTTTCTTCCTCCTCCTTCCCCTCTCCCCCTTTCTACCACTGTCCCCATCATCTGAGGTCAGTGCCATCCTGCCCGCAGTTCCTGCCTGCAGTGCTCCCTCACCACTGTCAGTTAGCTGCCACTTCTCGCTCTGCATCTCAATTATCGTTATTGCCTTTTGTATGAGAGCCTTCTAGGTGGTCTGCTTGTCTCTCCACCTCCAGTGCATTCTACATCCCTTGCCAGATCCATCGCCTGTGGCCCAGCTACTAAAAGATGGCTCACGACTTCCGGCCAAGACAGGGGCCTAGGCGGACAGACTGTGCCTCCTCTCATAACCAAGATTAAAGACAACAAAAATACAGAACCCCCCAAAAAACAACCAGAACTAATAGAGGATTGAATTGTACAGAAGTCCAACGATTCACCCAGACCGGTAAGAGGGGCGGAGTCGGTGGCCAGCGGAGAGGGGTCCCAGTGGGAAGAAGCAGTAGCTAGTGGTCCCAAGTGCACAGACAGTGGTTACGGAGCACAGGGAGGCAACGAGCAGACCCAATGAGGTGCAGAAGGCAGCTGACCATGGTCACACACTCCCACGCAGGTGAGCCAGGCGAAAGCGGGCAGCAAGACAGACTGCACAGCGCAGGGCCCCAGTGCCAGGAAATAGAGCCTAAAGGGCACCCATTGAGAACACTCGTGGGGTTGGGGTGCCGGGAGGTAGTTCCAGCCTCACGGGAGAGTTCACTGGAGAGACCCATGGGGTCCTAGAATTTGCACAAGTTTGCCCACACAGAAATCAGCACCAGAAGAGCCCAATTTGCTTGGGGAAAGTGACGGAAGGGACTGGAATCCGAGAGAGAGGAGCAGGCACCATTGTTCCCTCTCAGACCCTGCCCCCACATCCAGCATCACAGCCCAGCGATGGGGTTGCCCTGCCCTGGTGAATGCCTAAGGCTCCACCCCTCACTATGTAAAAGCCACAACCAAACCAAAAAAAAAAAAAAAAACCCAAGCATGGCTCAAATGGGAAAAGAGATCAGATCTGGGCCCCAGAGCTAATTCATCTAAGCGACCAAGAGGTAGCCAACCGATCAGATGCACAGCTCAAAGCACAGGTGATCAGGATGCTCACAGAATTGGTTGATTTTGCTCACAAATTAGATGAACAAATGGGGGCTACAATAAGTGAAATGAAAAATGCATGGGGAACCAACAGAGATGGGAGGAAAACTGGGACTCAAATCAATGGAGTGGGCCAGAAGGAAGAAACAACCAAACAGAAAATAATGAAGAAACAAGAATTCAAAAAATGAGGAGAGGCTTAGGAACCTCCAGGACATCTTTAAATGTCCCAACATCCGAATTACAGGGGTACCAGAAGGGGAAGAGGAAGAGCAACAAATGGAAAACTTATTTGAGCAAATAATAAAGGAGAACTTCCTCAATCTGGCAAAGGAAATAGACTTCCAGGAAGCTCAGAGGGCCCCAAAGAAGGTGGACCCAAGGAAGAACACACCAAGGCACATCAAAATTACATTAGCCAAGATTAAAATGAAGGAGAGAATTCTAGAAGCAGCAAGGGATAAGGGGACAGTCACCTACAAAGGAGTTCCCATCAGGCTGTCAGCTGATTTCTCAAAAGAGACCTTCTAGGCAAGGAGGGGCTGGAAAGAAGTATTCCAAGCCATGAAAGTCAAGGACCTACATCCAAGATTGCTCTATCCAGCTGTCATTTAGAATGGAAGGGCAGATAAAGTGCTTCTCAGATAAGGTCAAGTTAAAGGAGTTCATCATCACCAAGCCCTTATTATATGAAATGGTAAAGGGACTTACCTAAGACAAAGATGATCAAAAATAGGACAGTAAAAAGATAGCAAACTCACAGATATTAACAACCACACCTAAACCAAAAGCAAACTAAGCAAACAGCTAGAACAGGAACAGAAACACAGAAATGGAGATTACATGGAGGGTTAGCAACAGGGCGGTGGGAGGAGGAGAGAGGGGGAAAAGGTACAGAGAATAAGTAGCATAGACGGTGGGTAGAAAATAGGGGGAGGGCAAGAATAGTGTGGGAAATGTAGAAGCTGAAGAACTTATGACACATGGACATGAAC